>BLKR01002750.1:0-179760 GCA_011170035.1 Teleogryllus occipitalis
AAAAGTATTAGTTTATAATGACTGAAACAAACGAAGCCGTCATTAGCCATCTGTTATGAGTGCGGTGTTACAACAATGTGTTAAAATCAACAAAATCAACAGTAAATTGGGAGCGGACGACTACGTTTGTCGCCAACTTACACAAAAGTACTCGTATTTTCAAAAAATTCCACATGACCTTATTTGATGATTTGATTTTGATAAACACATTTAATTAAAATAATTGTATTGTTCATAATTGTAGTTGTAGGAAGACGACAAAAAATCTTGATTTCTTTTTAATTTTCGAAATATCAGTGTTTTCAACGAACATGAGACCTAAGCCAATCCCTTAAACGTCCCTCAAAGTATCCAACAACGAAATTTAATAAAAAACGATGGAGCCATTTCATTGAAAATTTGGAAAATGCCCAGGGACTTCATGTAAAGTACCCCCCAAAAGTCTGTTTCAAATTCAAGAGAACGCGGCATAAGTCGGATCGATTGGGGAATGTCAATTTTAGAGAAAATCAGCTGATTGGTTTCGCCGCTGCGTTGTTCACAGACGGACAGACATTTTGCCACCAATCGATTTTTCGGTATCAAGAGCCCACAAAATATGGATTCTGGCTATACCAAGATGTTTATAAAACTTTTTTAGTGTATTATGAATTATGAAAAAAGGAACATTTTGACTAAGTTTTATTTCCCCTTTTTCTCCTTTGTTGTAAATATATCTTTCTGGAATTATTTCCTAACTTTATAAATGTATCTAAAAATATTTAAATTTTCTTATTTAGGGGATAAATAAATGTTTGAATCATTTTCAGTTTTAGTAGTCCCAATAATTGTCAGTCAGCTATGAAACTATTTTTTCTTGTGTTTCAATGTCATTTGGGTTTACATGAAGCATTCGGTGTCTTCGGATTTCAAACCGACGCTTTTAATCCACTTTTCAGTATTACAAGAAAACATCGCAGGCCCGGATGGCCGAGGTCGCTAAGGTTGAAAGGTGCCTAAGGGTTGACTCTTGCCGGTAGGGTTGAGGATTCAAATCCTGCCCGGGGCTTGGATGTGTGTGTGTGTGTGTGTGTGTGTGTACGAGAATGCGAGTTTCCCTACCGTTACTGTTACCTGCAATTTTAGAAATGTTGCTTACAATGCTCGCTGTATGAGCTTAATAGTTGAAAAGCGACCTCAAAGAAGTAAAATAAAAATAGAAATAAAAATCATCGTACGGTGGTCGCGGGGTTCAGATGCCAAACGCAACCCAAACACTCGCGAATTACGAGATAAGTCGATTGATCGTTTCGTGAATCCGGGCGCGTCAACGGCTATGGTCATTAGTCCCGTTAGTGTAGTACATGTTTTTAGGGGAAGTGGCGGTGTTCTTTTCCGCTGGATAGTAAGATTGGGCGCCGACATTCACGTCAGCTTACAGGATTTCTCTCATCCAGATATCTACCATCTAGGGGTCAACGCCTCACACGGGACACGCCCTAACCTCCCGAATGGTCTCTCGACATGTGTGGTAAAGTAGGCAGGTGTGTGCGTAGGTATGAGGAAAGGATAGGACAAGAAAAAGAAAAGATTGCGTCCTGTCCGTGACCCGTTCCGTTTGTTCGGGCCCTGCTCCGGCATTCTCTTGTTGTTGATCGGAGAAACCACGGGAAACTAGCAATCAGAGCGAGTAAAATGTAAGAAAATATAAGAATTCTACACATAGTTTCTGATTTAAACTCTGCTGAGTATCTAGTGTGAAAAATCAGTTGCAGTGCGGACTTGAACCCCAAAGGCCGCTCCGCAAACCCCGCGAACGGGAACGGCAACGCAAAGATGAGGACGGGAACGAGAACGCTAGGTACGTGCGCCTCACAGTAAACGCCAACGGGAAGAGGAACAGGAATATGTTGT
Source organism: Teleogryllus occipitalis (assembly GCA_011170035.1). Taxonomy (NCBI): domain Eukaryota; kingdom Metazoa; phylum Arthropoda; class Insecta; order Orthoptera; family Gryllidae; genus Teleogryllus; species Teleogryllus occipitalis. The sequence continues at coordinate 1,894 of BLKR01002750.1, forward strand.
GGCAAAAAAGAGAACTTCAAGAAACAGTTGCCGAAACCACAGCACTTGTAGCTACGCTTCTCGGTTCACTCTTTGCTTTACCATCTGTCTGTTTGCATGTACTACTATGAGTAATGAATGCTTTAACAAAATATTATTTAGAAAAAATCATAAGAATGAATAAAAGCAAAAACTACTACGAACTTATATATATATATATATATATATATATATATATATATATATATATATATATATATTGAAACGCGCCGGATGAAACGCGCCGCGTTTCCAGACGAAACGCAAAGCGGCCTCTACGATTCGGATGGCGCGTCAGTTGGCGGCTCCCGCCTAGCGCGAGAAGGGGTCCCGCGACGGACGAGACTTAACGGACGGGGAGGCGAGAGCAGAGTAGTGAGAGCTAGGCAGTGTAGGGGAGCGCACGTATTGCGCGGGACGTGGCTGAATATTTAATGCCGGATGCGTAATATGTGATATCAGAAACTCGTGAGTGAACAATACAATAGTGAAGATATTAGTAAAGTGTAGGCGACGCATTCGTGAGAGGTTCGACGAGAGTAATTGTAGTCAGAGCTAGGCAGTGTAGGGGAGCGCACGTATTGCGCGGGACGTGGCTGAATATTTAATGCCGGATGCGTAAGATGTGATATCAGAAACTCGTGAGTGAACAATACAATAGTGAAGATATTAGTAAAGTGTAGGCGACGCATTCGTGAGAGGTTCGACGAGAGTAATTGTAGTCAGAGCTAGGCAGTGTAGGGGAGCGCACGTATTGCGCGGGACGTGGCTGAATATTTAATGCCGGATGCGTAAGATGTGATATCAGAGACTCGTGAGTGAACAATACAATAGTGAAGATATTAGTTAAGTGTAGGCGACGCATTCGTGAGAAGTTCGACGAGAGTAATTGTAGTAATAGCTAGGCAGTGTAGGGGAGCGCACGTATTGCGCGGGACGTGGCTGAATATTTAATGCCGGATGAGTAAGTTGTGATACCAGAGACTCGTGAGTGAACAGTACAGTAGTGAAGATATTAGTAAAGTGTAGGCGACGCATTCGTGAGAGGTTCGACGAGAGGAATTGGGGCAAGGACTGCATCTAACGTGATCAGTGTGTGGAAGCTAACGACTGTGAATGATGCTGTGAAAGCCGGTAGGAGAATCGTGTGGCGTAATAATAATATAACGTAAGCAGCAGCATCGTAATTTTGAGCATGGTGAGTGAAATTCATATTTGAGGTGAATGGACGAGGCAGTTGGTGTAATCCGGAGACGTTCAACGCCGAACCAAGGGCGGTTGGACACGTGGAGGGGGAGAGGCAGCGACGCCACGGTCGCTCCACGGACACGCCGAAGCGGCAGCCGACCAACGCCGAGGGGTGCCGAACGTCTGGTGGGCATGAACCGGACATGAGCAACGCTGCCAGACGACCAGCAGGTTGAATTTGATCATATTCGAATATTTTGACTACTATGTAAACGGGTAAGACAGTGATTCTAGGTATTAGGGTTCAAGCTAAAAAGAGTTACAAGGTTATTGTATAATTATTGAAATAAAGTTGTGTATGTTAATTATATTTGGAAGTCGTATCAATGTTTACCCCACCCCGGAGCCCATTCGCAAAAAAGAAACCCTGACCCCTTCAATAAATTTACTGATGCACAGGATCGGAACCCCGGTCCGTCACAATATATATATATATATATATATATATATATATATATATATATATATATATATATATATATATTCATATTAATACTTAGAATTAAAATACCCCCAAATATATTTATATATTTCGTTGAAATACATTGGAGTTTTTCGTTTATTGATAAAATTATAATATATATAAATAGAGAAAATATAATATAATAAATTATATTATATATATATATATATATATATAATAAACAAAAGTTTCTGATTGGCTATAGTCTGAGTGCGTTCAGAAATCTTTTTCTGGCTGACGCCATCTCTTCGCCACTATAGAAACTACGTGTAGGGCATGATGTCGGGTATTATCGCTTCTATTGGTCATAAATGTAGCCGACGACAAGCGGTTATTACAAACAAATTAAAGGAAAAGTTTTGAGCCAATTTTAAGAAGAATTTGAAAATGTCCGGGGGGCGTCATGTAAAGTATCCCCACATTTTATTGAATGTTTTAAAAATTTCAAAGCATCAACTGGATCCAGATGGATAGGGGTGTCTTCAATTTGGAAAAGATCGTAAGTGAGGTTTAGGCGCTAGTAGTGTCCACAGATGGACCGACAGACAGACAGAGACGGACGGACGGACTGACGACGTTTGGAAAGCACCACTTTTTCGGTATCAGGGGATCCCAAAACGTGTATTTCCGTTGAAATCTCGAAATCGATTTTCCGTGACATTACGTAACTTTCTCTATCCTACGTATGTCATCTCCCTTATATACGTATGTATACTGGAAAGTAAGTAGAGGTACTACAGAATGGCGCAGACTTTCTCGTAGCAAATTTTTCTAATTTCCTTGGTGTGGACGGGCATGAATGAGCTGTTCCATTCTGAGGCCAGCTGCCATCTATTGTCAACGACATTTTCTTGAAGAGTACATTTTCTCGATATTTTCTCAATTTTTCGGTTTATTAATAGTATAGATGATCCGTATGACTTCAAGAATATTAAAGAAGAGTAAAACCACGTCCATAATAGAAATTTTCATTGACATTTTTGAAGGCGTTTTTAATTGATTGATTGATTTTTTCGTGTTTCCGGGCGCATCAACTGCTTTGGTCATTAATCCCGTTAGTGTTGTACATGTTTTTCTTGGGAGATGGCGGTGATCTTCTGCCGCTGGATGGCGAGATCCAGCGCCAACCTATCGTCGGCTAGAGAGGTTTCCCCCTAACCAGGACTCTCCCACCAGCGGGCACCGCCCCAGCCGAGATAAGCTCTAAGCTCCCGACCGGTCCCTCGGAATATGTGGTAGTGTAGTGCATGTTAGTGTGTGTGTAAGGGGAGAGGATAGGACAAGGAAGAGGAAGGGCAGATCGCGCGCGGTCCGTGGCACGTTTGGTAGGGTACTGCTCCAGCATTCGCCTGGTGTTGATCGGAGAAACCACGGAAAACTTCCTATCAGAGCAGCCGGCCGCTAGAATTCTCCTCCAGGCAGAAGGCGTTTTGAAGAAAATGGCGATTAAGCTTCACTATAAATGCGAAATTTCAAGCACATTTTTACAAGAATCTATTGAGTTTTCGTTTCAAGTCTTTTAAAACACTTCCACTCACCAATAAAGTATACACCAACTCCAATAAAGTATACAAATAAATGGAAATGTGCGTATTATATTTTTTATTCAAATTTCATTTGAAGAAAAAACGTGTCTCGAATTTTATAGTTGTAGGAAGACGAAAAAAATTTTTTTTTTGCAATTTTTGAAAATTCATAGTTAACCGCGAAAATCGGACCTATGCTGCCTATATAAATGTATTTTACTCTATTCTTATAAAAAATTTAAAGAACAAAATTGGAACCGTTTTTGAGAAAATTTTGAAAATATCCCAGTGACGTCATTTAAAGTACCCCGTAATTTTAAAGAATGTTTTTCAAAATTTCAGAGCTTCAACTAGATCCAGATGGATAGGGGTTTCTTCAATTTGGAAAATATCGTACGTGTGGTGTAGGCGTTAGTAGTGTTCTCAGACGGACAGACAGACGGACAGACTCTTTTGAGAAATGGCGTTTGAGCGTTTCTGAAAATGCGGAAGTTTGTGCTCATTTTTACAAAGAACTGGTTAATTTTCGAGAAACTTTATTTGATATTATTTAACGCTCATGTGCTCATAAATTAAGTAATGTGAAGAAGTCGCGTCTAATGTAAATATTACTGATGTGAGAGAAGTCAAAAAAAATGACAGTTTAGTAATTTTTGAGTAAACAACAGAATATAAGCTATATGACATGTATGCCATCGGAGAGGGTGCATTTCCTACTACCCCTATCAAAAAGTTATAGAAAAGTTTGGAACCGTTTTTGAGCAAATCTTGTATTTGTTATTTTTTTAAATTGCAAATATTTCACGCAGTATTGCACGAAAACTACTTAAAGTTTCCCAAAAACGTACGTGAGTTTAATAAAAGAACTATTTATGAACTGCAAATCGGACCTATGCCATCTTTATACGTATATTTTTCTCTATTGTTTCAAGAAATTTATAGAAAAAATTTGGAGCCGTCTTTGAGAAAATTTTGAAAATGTCCGTGGGACTTCATGTAAAATATCCCCAAAGTTTAAAGAATGTTTTTCAAAATTTCAAAGCTTCAACTAGAGCATGATGGACAGGCGTTTCTTCAATTAGGAAAAGATAGTACGTGTTGTTCAGGCGTTAGAAGTGTTCACGGACAGACGGACAGTCAGACGGACGGACGAACGATTTGGAAGAAGAAGAAAAAGAAAAAAAAAAAACCACCAACGCTTTTTCAGTATCAGAGGACCCCAAAACATGTATTTCGGTTGAAATCTCGAAATTAATTTTTCACAGCATTACATAACTTTCTCTATACTACGTATATTACTACTGTATAAACACATGTACACGACTAAGTAAAAATGTAACATTCCTGCTCAAGGGAACACCAAATAACATTTTGTAAATTAAGTTTTTCAAGAACAGTAAACAAACATGACATTTCATCTTATCACAGGAAAATTATCAATATTATTTTGTAAAAAAGAGACATTTTCTTAATTTTTCCAAAAACTGACTGAGTGTTGTAAAACACCTATTTTGTTGCTAAAAATATTAAACCTTTTTAGTGCTACGCTACTGTAAACTATTTAATAGGTTAAATTTAATTTAATTTAATTTTGGAACACAAGCAGTTTCAGAATTTCTCAAGTTGTACCTTTTTTCATATGCTATTGAAAATGATGTGCTTCTGACGGAAAACATTTTTAGGACTTTAAAAATGATACGTCTCAAGGGAAGAGTTTTGAAAAACAAATTGTCCGTGTATGTTCACACTTTGCTTTTAATGATATTGTTATCATAAAACGGTTTTGAAAGGTTATAATGGGATAAATTATTGTTTGGTACGCCGCACGTTATGTAATTCCTTGTTGGAGCCTAGTAGCAACAAGTGCACAATAAATCCTGATTAATATTTTCCTAGGACATAGTTGTCGGAGTAAATAAAATTTTCTTAGACTGTTAGCACTTTTTAAAATTCTTTTACATGTTCTTTCAATGACAGTTGATAATCAATAATTAATCCAAAATATTTAGTATTTAAAACTTCATCTAATTCCAGGTAATCAAAATAATCATTCATAGTTTATAGTATAATCTAATGTTATGAAATTTTTAGGGACTATTAAAATTAACTTCACTTCTTTGACTAAATGTCATATAGTTAGTTTTATCACTTAGGATCATAAAATGCTGAGCGTGCATCGAGATTGAATCTATGTTCAAATATTAGTAAAATCGTTTTTTGTAATCAGATTTTGGCGCGTATTTCAAATTTTTGAACTGATAGAATTGGTTTTAATTTTCTTTCACTATCGTCAACATTATTTAAAAATCTGAAAAAAATATGTTGTACGATGTTACAAGACACATTATAGGAAAATAAATTATAGGAAAATACATTTTAAAAAATTGTTTTTTTCTATTTGAATTTGACGTCAGAATTAGTTTACAAAAATACTTTACAATTCAAATACTTTTACCGGTCCCTCCATTTTTTCTGCCTGATACATGCAATAGAGGCTGAGAAAAAAATAACACGTTTCTCATATCTCTGCAACATTGCCCTAGGAGGCTGATTTTTTCATATTAACAGCATTTTTTCTTCTCTTTCATATGACCGTCGCGATTATCGATTTGGTTTGGGGGTAGTTTTGACCACCTTATTCGACTATATCCTTTTAATTCATATTTGTCATCGGATAGCACAAAGAAGGATTAAAAGAATAGGGCAGGTCTAATTGTCGTTGAAATTTTTGATTTTTGGAAAATTACAAAAGTTCAAAGTTTTCGATGTCTCCCTTTAACTACAAAATTGACGGTATATATTTTTTCTTAATTAAAATCGGTTATTTAAACACATCTTGAAATAGAGTAATGTCTAATATTTGGAAATTGTGTGGTTTTAACATAATATTGCATGAATTATAGGGAATTATTAAACATTTATTGAAGCCCATTTACAATGATATAACATTTTTTATTTTTGTTGTCACATATTTATTGTTTTTAACCAAAACAGTCTTGATATCTTTTTTCTCAAGTGAGAATATTTACTTAAATTTTCTTACAAAATAATAATTAGTTTTACAATTGAAACACCGGAACACTACTGTCAATATTTTGCTGAGAAAAACAGTTCAATTGCGCAGAAATATCTCCCTATTGAAATCTAAGCAAAAGTGAATATAGTTTTTTTAAAATGTATTTATAGCAGATGGATTTCAATAAAAAATATTTTAAAAAACACTTATACAATTCAGAAAGAAATGAAAACGGCCAATGGCGGATTCGTAGTACACGAATTAAAAGGAAGTGAAGTAATAAGTATTTTCAGTTTTGTAGCAATGTCCCCTCGTAAACAGGACATAACTGAAGCACACACATCAGTGTAACATTTCTTTTCTGCATCTTCCCAGACGGAGTCCTTAAGTGACTCACATTTCTAATAATCCCATTCCAAAATTTTACGAAATAACTTACAGAATTCACTATTGGAAAATCCTCCACACACACACACACACACACACACACACACACACGACAAGTATGTGAAACACAACAGTCATAAACAAAATCATAATGTAGCAGTTCTGAATCTTCACTCGTAAAGCTCTGATTGATTTTGCTCTTCGTAAGTCATCAGAAAAAATTAACAGAACTTACTGAAGACAGTTTCTTCAAGTACACGTCAAGAATTCTAACTTAACAATCAAAAAGGCAAGATAACATTGCTATTTAACATCTCATTTCCCAGAGTCCTCATCGCATTTACCCATCTGAAGTCTCAGGAACATCTGATAAAGAAATAGAGAGGCTCTTCTCACAAATTGTACACAGGCAGGAGACACGTTCAAAACGAAATAGTCGCATACAGAGCAATGTAACGTTACTATTCTCAATTCACATTCAAGTGTTACAGAAGTATTATAAAGAAATTGTAATGGAATATAACATTAATATTTGAAAGTTTCCTCATACGATCCGAATAAATGTTTGAAGTATAAATCCAAACAGCTTTATATTGCTATTCTGCAGCTTCTTTTCCAATGTGCTCATCAAATTCACTCATAAAATCTCAGGTATGTAAACAAAGACGCGTAGAAATAAAAGTACTATAATTTTTACATTCTCTCACCACCCACACGTTACAGTCAAGTCATAAAAGCACAGGTATTAAAAAACAAGGTTACGTTAATATTCTGTTTGTTTTTGTACTGTCTTCATCAAATTCACTCTCCCCAAATCTTGAGAACAACAGGTGAAGAAAATGAAAAGTAAATTATCATACACTTCCGAAAGATGGTCTTCAAAGACAAGAAAGTTCCATGCACAGTATTCACTAATAGTAACGTAACATTGTTATTCTGAGGTGTCTCTCCCGTAATAATCGGATGCACTGAAGTCTCGGGGATGTTCGGTAAAGAAATGAAGTCAAATAAGCACTTTTAGCACACTTTTAACAGACTTTTAGCACACGCAAGAAATGTTTTCAACACAAGTCATTACAAGTAATATAACATTGCGAATCAGCATCATCACTCCCACTCAATGGATTCATTCTTCGAAAGTCTAGTGAAGAATTGGAAAAGTAAAAGCACTTAAATATTTAGCAGACTGTTCACACCCATCCGGAAGATTTGAGCAGTCTTAAAAAGAGCAACGTAACGTTGCTAAACCACATCTTCTTTATCAGAGCCACTGTTTGAGTGTTCATCGGATCCATTCCTGGAACTTGCAGGTGAAGGCGGGCGAGATGATTCTCCGAACAACGGTTCCCTGGCCTGATCATAATAGTGGCAATTCCAAAGACCCATTTCCATAGAGTTGAGAGCGGGATTGGAGTCATAAGCAGGGGCAGTAGGCTCCGTTGGAAAACCCAAAGGAAAAGGCGGAATCGGAAACGGAGGGGGTGGGCTTGGCAGGAAGATGGGGCGCGGGATCGGATGCGGCCGGAGAGGAGAGCTGGTGTAGCGCGGGGGAGCGAGAGTACACTGGTACGGGGGTGGGTTTTCGGGCAGTGGGCCGGACGAAGCAGAGCTGTACACGAACGAGTGGCTCCTGGTGGTAGCCGGAGGCAGCAACGCGGCCGGAGGACGAGCTTGTCCAGCCAGGGGCACCGCTTCCTCTCGCCGAGTGTTCTCCTCACGACAGCGAAAACAAGCACGCACCCAGAGCCAAGCCTGGCGAATGGACATGTAGGCCAGGCTGAAAAGGGCGACCCCCGCGCAGAACGCGATGAGGATTCGAAACATCAAGGGCAGCTTCTTGTCGAACGGCAGCACCCCGGCGATGAGCGCGCACCCTCCGAGAACCAAGGCGGTGAGCAGCACCTGGATCATGCTGCGTCGTTGGGAGCGAGCGAGGCCCAGCAGGCGAGGGGTTGTTGAAGGCGGTACGCCACGCGTCACCAGAAGGGTTGCTCACGTCTATGAGCGATGGCGGCAGGCAAGAGGCGAAGAGACGCCGGCGACTGCACTCGCGATGACGGCACGCGGCACCTGGTGACTGAGCTCGGAGCGGGACGGTCGGCGACGCGGAGCAGCTCGGGAAGATGTGCGGCGGCGGCGACCACGGTCAAGATAATAAAGTCGGCGGCGGCGGTGACGTCGGCGATGGCGGTGGTGGCGGTGGCGGTGGCGGCGGTGGTGGTGGTGGCGGCGGCGGCGGTGGTGGCGGCGGTGGTGGCGGTGGCGGTGGCCACGAGCGGTGCGCGGAACGCGAGCACGACGACTGCCGCGGCGGCAGCGGCGGCGGCAAAGGAGGTGGCGGAGGCAGCGGTGGCGGAGACGGAGGCGGCGGCAGCCACTTGCAGCTCACGAAGCGCGCGGCGATGCGCGCCTGAGACCCTGCTCGTTCTCGACGCGTCTGCCGCTCGCCAGTCGCTGGGCGGCGGAAACTGCACCGTCTCCCCCCACCAGCCACGCAATACCCCTCCCTCAACTCACTCCCGTTCCCTTACCTCTTGCACCCACCTCTCCGCCCCCACCACAATCCATTTGCATCCGTACCTCCCACACCAAAGACCAAAGACCAAAGACCCCCTCCTCACTCGTTTTCCCTTCACCTCTTCTTCCTCGCCCACCTCACCTCCCACTCCATAACACTTGCTCTGTAATGACAAGGCGAAATACAATTACTACACATTCTGTGTTCCGCCTTAATTATAAAACTGATATGAATAAAATTCTTAAGTGATTTTATATAGAAAGATTGTATATGGCAAATATTTTAGCACAATATATATATAACAGAGACGCCTGTGGTTGTAGCTTACGCTCTTCAACATTTTGTGGGCTCGTGTCCTGCGTAATGCACACAAGTTTTCTGATGATAACGACGAAAAATCCAGTGGTGCATCATGGTGAGATTGTGAGCGTTGCAGCCACTTTACCAGCTGATGTGCGAGTACTTTCCAGTATTTGACTCGGACATTATTGGGAGTATGTGCTCGTCGGAACACCCCCAGTAGTTTATGAGAAAATGTAAGGGCAGGAAACCTCTTGCTAAATTTAAGTTAAATGGTAGAATACACCTATGTTAGAAAAGTAGTAAAAATTATAGAAAAAATGAGATTATATCAATTCATAGAATACTGGCCATAAATTGAAAAAGTGTATAGTTTACGAATCATGTATATCAATTCACCAGCATTACTCATAGTGTCTTGCACGCCACTTCCCACTGCTTTCTGTACTTTATTCCTAGATAAATAGAGGATGAATTTTCATAAGAATGGACGGGAATAGATGGCTCATGACATCAACTGTTGTCACTGCTGTGCCTCTGACTAGAAGGTCCTTGGTTTGGGTCCCGACGGTTGCAGGATTTTCCACACTAGCTAGCTAGGTCGAATTCAGTCGCTGTTTGAAGGAGAATTCTAGTGGCCGGCTGCTCTGCTCGGTAATTTCCCGTGTTTTTTATCAATACCAGGTGAATGTCGGAATAGTAACTTAACAAACGGGCCACGGACCACATACAATGTTTCCTTCCTCTTCTTTGTCCTATCCTCACCCCTTACATACACTTACACTTACACGCACTACACTACCACATATTCCGGATGGCCAGTCAGGCGGTTCGAGCTTGTCTAGGCTAGAGCGGTGCCCCGCTGGTGAAAGGTATTAGGTGGGGGAAATCCATTTACCAGACGGGCAGGTTGGTGGTGGATCTCACTATCGAGTGGGAGAAGAACACTGCCACCTCCCGAGGAAGAAAAATCGTGCACTGCACTGACGGGACTAATGACCTCAAAAGTTGACATTATTTAAAGCGAATATACTCATAAATACAATAATGTGAAGAAATCGCCTCTAATGTAAATATTATCGACGTGAAAGAGGTCAAAAAATTACATTTTTGTAATTTTTGAAAAAGCAAAAGAATAGAGCAATTAGACGTTTATGTCATTGGATAGGGTTGGTTGAGCACTATCCGTATCAAAAATTTAAAGAAAAAATTTGGAGCGGTTTTTAAGAAAGACTTGTTTATGTAATTTTTTAAAATTGTAAATATTTCATGCTCTATTGCACGTAAAGTAATAAAAATTTCGAAAAGTCTACATGGCTTCAATGAAAGAACTATTTATGGGTAACAAATTTCATTTGAAGGAAAAATCTGTCTTCAATTTTATAGTTGTAGGAAGCCCCCATAAAATTCAAAGTTTTGCAATTTTCGAAAAAACAGAGTTAACCGTGAAAATGGGACCTACGCCACCTTTAAAAGTATATTTTACACTATTCTTACAAGAAATTTAAAGAAAATATTTGGAGCCGTTTTTGAGAACATTTTGAAAATGTCCGGTGGACTTCATGTAAAGTATCCAACAATTTTTAAGAATGTTTTTCAAAATTTCAAAGCTTCAACTAGAGCCAGAAGGACAGGGGTTTCTTCAATTTGGAAAAGATCATATGAGTGGTTTAGGTGCTAGATTTGTTCACATACGACAGATGGACAGACCGACGAATAGACGGACGGACTGTCGTTTTGAAAAAAACTACTTTTTCGGTATCATGGGTTCGGTTCCATTACATGTAATTCCGTTGAAATCTCGAAATCGATTTTCAGCAGCATTAGATAACATTCTCTCTACTTCGTATATTACTCCCGTACATATACGAGAATGTAAAATAGAAGGCAGGGATTTTTCCTTCATTATTGAAATTAGTTGTCCATTAATAGTTCTTTCATAAAGGTCACGTAGATTTTTTTGAAAATTTTAGTACTTTTCGTGTAATAGTGCGTGCAATATTTGCTATTTTAAAAATAACAAAAACAAGATTTTCTCAAAAACGACTTCAAATTTTTCTTTAAATTTTTGATACGTGTTGTGCCAAATATACCCTATACGATGACATAAACGCCATATTCTTCTATTGTTTAGTTTTTCGAAAATTAGAAAATTGTAACTTTTGTTGACTTGTCTTCCACCTCGGTACTATTTGTATTAGAGGCGATTTCTTCATGTTATTGTACTTATGAGTACATGGGCTTTAAATAATGTCAAATTAAGTCTCTCGAAAATTCAACCGTTTTCTTTTAAAATGCATTTTCAGAAATGCTCAAACGCCATTTTCTGGAAACTGGATCTAAATTTTCTCATCAAATTTTCCCAACGGATAGTGGTATCGGCAGTGTTAAATGTGATGTAAAGTTCATTTTGATGTATTCTGTTGTTCAAAAATTACACAAATGAAATTTATTTAACATGTGTCTCACGCCGTTAATACGCTCATTTCCATCAATTTGTATACATTACTGCATTTTTGAGTGGAAGTGCTTCAAGTGATTTTAAACGAAATTTTTCGAATTCTCAATAGATTCCAGCCAAAAAAAGCTTCGAATCTCGCATTTACAGTAATACTTAATCACCATTTTCTTAAAAACGGCGTCAAATTTTTCATTTAAAATTTCTATTTAGGACGAGGTTTTACTCTTCTTTAATATTATTGAAGTAATATTTCGGTTCTAATATTAAGAATCCGAAAAGTTGAGAAAATATCAAAAAATGTACTTTAACGACACTAGATAGCAGTTGGCCAGAGAATGGAGCAAGACCATAAAGCCAGTCCATACGAAGGAAATTAGAAAAAAATGTTACGAGGAAGTCTGTGCCATTCTGTAGCACCTCTAGTTTCACTATATGATCGTTTATTTATTCATTTATTTGGCTAGTTGATACTGGATTGTTTATAAAATATTCATTGTTTTTACAATTCTGCTCTTGTTGCAGTTCTCTATCATCGTTATCATTATCATCATAATCGTACTGTTAATGGTGGCTCAGGGCACAAATTAAAGTAACTGTACTGCCTTAGATCGGGCGGTCCGGGATTCGAGTTTCGTCAATGGTAGGATTTTTGACTGTGCTAGACAGCTAGGTCAAATTCACTCTGTCCGGTGGAGAATTCTAGCGGACGGCTGCTCTGATCGGTAGTTTTCCGTGGTTTCTCCGATTAACACGGAGCGAAATGCAGGAGCAGTACCCTAACGAACCGCGTGCAATCCTTCATTCCTCTTTCTTGCCCTATCCTTATCCCTTTCTTACTCACACTACACTATCACGCTTGTCGAGAGACCAGTCGGGAGCTTAGAGCTTGTGCGGGCTAGGACGGTGCCACACAGGTGAGAGATACCTGATTGGGGAAAATCTCCGCAAGCCGAGGTAGGTCGGCACCGGATCTTGCCAGCCAGCGGAAGAGCACAGCTGCCTCTCGTGATAAAATATTCACTACCCTTACGTGACTAATGACTGTAGCAGTTGACGTGCCCGGAATCACGAATGAATGAATGAATCATCATCATCATCATCATCATTATCTTTGAACGTCCTTAGCATCAGTGTACAGTGACATTGAATCCCTAGGTACCGCAGTTCCGTGGCATACGATTTCTCATTCGTGCGTGCCGAGCCCATTTTACAATTGTAATGCACAAATGTAAAAGAGGAATTGCCACCATTCTTGTTCCCACTCACTAAAACTGCGAAACCGATTAGTGCTCAGCGGAAAGTACCGATTTGTTTGTCCAGATGACGAGCCAAAAGCACCACTTTTAATAGAAACCCCTCATGTTTTCAATTTTTTATAACTTATGAAGACAGTATATGCGAAAAACGTTTGTAACACACACATACACACACACACACACACACACAAATTTCATGAGTTAGACGAAATCGAGATCTGTGCCATTCTTTTAAGTGTTCCTTATTCTAGCAGAAGAAAAAACTTGAGGGAATAAAAATTTAAATAAATTTTCGGTTTTTGAGAAAATGTGTTTTCATAATTTGCATTAATTTTTAGCCCAAATTACGCGAAACTACTCGTTTTCTCAATAAACTGTACATGACCTTTTATAAAGGACTAAGGTTTTGGAAAATACTTTGTCCATTGAAAAAGCCTCTATCATCAATTTTGTAGTTTGGCAATGATAACTTTTTGCAATTTTCGAAAATACATAGAGTTCGCCGAAAATTGAACTAGCTCCATATTTTTCCGTCCTTTGATACGAGAAAAAATTGATGCCATTTTAGAGAAAAATTTGTCTAAAAATGACTTAATTTCACGCAATGTTATGCAAAAAGTATTCATATTTTCGAAAGGATTGTATATACATTTATTTCAAAATCTGTCTGTAAAGAACAGATTTCATTGAGGAAACAATCCGTATCTTCAGTATATAGTTATAGGAAGACGCCCAAAAAATGGAACGTTTGCAATTTTCGAAAAATTTAAGGAACACGAGACCTGCACCATTGTCATTTACGTTATCCCAGGACAAAGTTTAAAAAAATTTGGAGCCATTTTTGAGTAAATTTTGAAATCGTTTTTGAGGTTTCATGAAATGTAATCTCAATGTTTAAAATATCTGGTTGATACTCCCAAACCCTCAAGTTAGTTTAGATCGATGGGAGAATATCAATTTTGGAGAAAATCTGTTGAACGGTTTAGGCACTAGCGTTGACTACTGACGGACGGAGGGACGGACGGACAAACGTTTTGCCGTCCATCAATTTGTTCAGTATTAAGGTGCTATAAAACATGTATTCAGGCTACACTGTGGTTTAGCGGGCATGTAAATGTCGCAGGCAAGGTAACAAGCTTACTAAAGCTCGCGTGCACTGCGTCCACAGAAATTGGCGCGAGATTTAAAAGTAAGGGTCATACAAATTCCTCTAGAGTGGCGGTACGTCACTGGACCCATAAGAGTCTTTGGGAGAAGTTACGAGACAGTTATTGTCACATGTTTATCTATAGTAATTCCCATTTTCTCTTTAAGGCAAAAAATGATCCATTATAATGAAATAATGCATCCGTCCGATTTAAAGTACTCAGTTGAGAGCAAAATTTAAAAAAGTGAATCAAAATAATCTTGATTTTGTAATCCTGTGTATTTGAGTGATACAAAAGCATGAAGTTTCTACGTTTGCGTTAGAAGATTTAACAGACAAATATTCTTGTCTGTTAAAAGGCCTGTCCCTCCCTTAGCAAGAATTGTTAACTTCTTAAATTATTTAACTTTTCCGCTAAATACAATAAATAACTGAATAATTCAATAACACAACACACACAGAAATAAGGAAAGAATTCGCCATTCAAACATATTCGTGTCATTTTTCAAAGATGTTTATATAAGGGAGAATTTAGTAAGAAAATAAACATAAAATAGAGTAAGTATTGAAGAAAATAAACTCTTGATTACATAATTTTCTCTTCTTACGAAATAAGTGCGAGAAAATTAATTCTTACCAAGAAAGTGCGGGAAAGTAAAAATGGATGTTGGTATATTCGAGATCGATAAACTCCCACACAGTTTGGTCGATCTCCATGGAAGTTAGTACATCTAAATTTGTTTCACGGAGAAGGCTTTTATGCTGTCCACTTTGTGCTAATTTCACTAGATGGCGCTGCAGCACAAGATGGCTTTTTTAGTTAAATGCAATTCACAATCCACCTGGGCTTCATTGTTGCTTGGCGTTGCCGTGTTTCGCGGGGCGCGGTCGAGCAGAACAGGACAATCGTACAGCGAGGGGTGAAGACTAAATGAAGCTATTGCTGAACTGGATGATGACAGACAGGGGACGAGTTCTGCTATTATTGTATGAAAGCGATCAGGCAACGTTTCAATTGGTTGATGATTCCAGACGCGTCAACTGCTAAGAACTTTTGCCCCAAAGTGCCGTTCATATTTTCATTGCGGGAGGAGAATTCTAGAGGCCGGCTGTTCTGATCGGTAGTTTTCCGTGGTTTCTCCGATCAACACCAGGCGAATGCCGTAGCAGTACCCTAACAAACGTGCCACGGACCGCGCGCGATCTATCCTTCCTCTTCCTTGTCCTGTCCTCTCCCCTTACACACACACTTACACTAACATGCACTACACTTCCACATATTCCGGGAGACCGGTCGGGAGCTTAGAGCTTGTCCCTGCAGGGGCGGTGCCGCGCTGGTGGGACTTCCCGACCAGAGGGACAGTACTGACATAAGTTGATGCCCCGAGCCACCTTTGCCGGTGCAACTTTCCAAATTCAACAGCCATGTAGTATCGACAGTACTGAGCTGGTACCAACCAATAAAAAACTTGTAAGAAGTTACAATTCAATGGACAAAACTTTTAAAAAATTTGTTCCATTTTCGCCCAAATACGTACGTAGTAATGAGAAAATATTGTGTGCGTGCGGCGGAAATCGGCAATTTCTCGACAGAAGAAACTTATTTTCGGCCCCTGGTAAGGAAAAGGAATCTACTTTATTTATGTTGTAAATTGCATCCCCTCTCATGTTGTTTACTCAGAATCAACGTTATGTGGGTACTTGATACCAGAAAAATGTCAACGCTAGCACCTAAACGGTTCAGCCGATTCGCACAAAAGTTGATGTTCTCTAATTGATCTAAACGAATTAAAGGTCTTACGATATTGATTGATTTTTTCGTATTTCCGGGCGCGTCAACTGTTTTGGTCATTAGTCCCGTTAGTGTAGTGCATGTTTTTTCTTGGGAGATGGCAGTGATTTTCCCCGCTGTATAGCGAGAACCGGCGCCGACCTACCGTCGGCTAGTGGGGTTGCCCGCTAACCACGACTCTCCCACCAGCGGGGCACCGCCTCAGCCAGGACAAGATCTAAGCTCCCGACCGGTGTCCCGGAATATGTGGTAGTGTAGTGTATGTTAGTGTAAGTGTGTGTGTGTGTGTGTAAGGGGAGAAGATAGGACAAGGAAGAGAAGGACAGATCGTGTGCGATCAGTGGCCCGTTTAGTAGGGTATTGCTCTGGCATTCGCCTGGTGTTGATCGGAGAAACAACGGAAAACTACCGATGAGAGCAGTCGGCCGCTAGAATTCTCCTCCAGACAGCGAATGAATTCGACCTAACTGAAAAGTTAGTGTCGAAAATCCTGCCGCCGTCAGGACTCGAACCTAGGACCTCCCGGTCAGAGGCGCTGCAGTGACAATTGATTGACTAAGCTACCGCTCGCGGTCCTGCTACGATATTGAAACGGATACTTCTTGTATTGGTAGTAGTTTGCATAATTCTACAACAATATTTTCAAAATGTGCTGCATGTATAACAAAATGGCTAGAAATTGTCCTCGGATGTCGTATAGAACCTTTAAAAGGCAGGGAGCACATATCATTTTAGAGGCCTGCTAAAATGAAACCTGCTCAAAAGTGCAGGACTCATTTTAATAGAAATTCCTAAATTTTTGAAAATTGCAAAAGGTTGAAGCATTTCATTGTCTTTCTACCACAACAATAGTGAAGATACAAATTTTCCCTTAATTTAGATGCCCTTGCTTAGACATCTTTAAATGAGAATACGTACAATTATTCGAAAATATAAATAGTTTTTGCGTAATTCTTCGCGTAATACTGGCAGTTAAAAAAAATTTCTCACATAGGGCTCCATTTTTTCTTTCAATTTTTTTCTTTTTAAATAAGATACCATGGTAAAAAACGAAGAAGAATAAAATTTCGTGGAATTAACGTTGTTTTTGTATGGAATTCTATTCAAATGGCCAAATGTGCGTGTACCGACCTATTGTCGAACGTTCTGAAATTGAACGTGCGAAATCAGTTGTGAACGGCACGTTGTGTTCGGCACGTACTAGTAAAGCTGTTAAAATGATAAAGCAAATAGTTAACTGATTAACGTAAAATAGTTGGTGCATTCGAGAGCGGGAAATTGGAAAGTGAAAAAAAGAGAGTTTCTTTTACCAGAATCCACCTTTTATAAAGTTATAACTGGTGTTACAACAGCGCATACTTTCCCGCATTATATCTAAATTAGGAATTTTCAAAAATTCAGAGAGTTCAACGAAA
Source organism: Teleogryllus occipitalis (assembly GCA_011170035.1). NCBI lineage: Eukaryota > Metazoa > Arthropoda > Insecta > Orthoptera > Gryllidae > Teleogryllus > Teleogryllus occipitalis. The sequence goes on from BLKR01002750.1 coordinate 19,441, forward strand.
ATCAGGCCGTGTCATTCCTTTAAGCGACCCTATCTCTATTAGTAAAAAATTCAAGAAAAAATAAGAGCGAATTTTTGAGAATTTTTAAATAAATTTTTCAACAGACTTTTCTAAGGCAAAAATCTCTATCTTCAGTTTTATAGTTTTGAAATTAAAAGTTTTTGCAATTTGCAAAAAACTGAGAGTTCTCCGAAAATGGCAGGAGCACAATTTTTTACCGTCCCTTGATACGTACGAGGCAAAAATTCAACGAAAAAATTTGGAATGGTTTTTGAGAAAAACTTTTTTTTAAATTTAAATTGCTTATATTTCGCCCAAAATTACAGAAAAATTTCTCATATTTTCGAAAAATTGAGCGAGACATCATATCAAGATTTATCTTTCAAGGACGCATTTCATTAAGAAAAAAATCTCTTCAATATTGTAGTTGTAGTAAGACGCCCAAAAAATATCAATTTTGGAAATGTCGACAAATCAGCAATTTCAACGAATGTGAGACCTATACTATTCTCTTAGGCTTACTTTACGTTGTCCGAGAACAAAGTTCAATAAAAATGTTTGGATCCATTTTTGAAAAAAAAAAAAGAAAATGATTTTGAGGCTTCATGAAAGTACTCTCAAAAATCAAAATATCCGGTTGAAGCTCCCAAAGCCTTGAATTCGTTCTGATCAATCGGAGAGTTTCAAATTCGGAGAAAATTGGCTCAACAGCGTTAATACCGCGCTCTTCTGTAGCGTAGTGGTATGGCTGGCGGCGAGTTATCTCGGAGGACTTGAGTTGGAATCTTGGTGCGTGTCATAACTGTTGCGGGTTGAACACATTTTTTCATGTTTATGTGGTAGTATAGTATAATGGAATACCTAGAAATAATGAAATTATGTGCTGTTGTAGCTCAAACTGGTTTAAAATTCTGTAAATGAGAAAAGCCTCTCCTGTACGCGAAAAACGTGGTTCTGTGAAAAAACTCCATAAGCGAAAAACAGACTGAGGCCCCTTGAACTCTCGCTTGGGCAGCTTCCATTGTATTGTATTGCATTGTATTGCATTTCATTGCATTGTATTGTATTGTATTGCTAACAAAGTAACAACCCACAAACCCAGTCGTACCTTTTCGACAACTAGAAAAACGAGAGGTAAAAAAAATCGTATAGAGAAGCTCTACTTATGTCTCAAAACTAAGCCACCATGTGTTCATGCGAATGACGTTGGAAGTCTATGCAGCCGCAGTGGCTGTTGACGCACGCCAAGCGACCCTGCACCTCCCCCGCCCCGGCCGACGCCCGCGACGCCGCTCGGCGCCGAAATCGGACGCTACCTCCTCGCGGCGCTCGCGGCTGACTCCGCACGGGCTTCGGATTTCCAGCTCTCCGAGCGTCGGGTGGCGCCAGCCAAATACTTTCGTCATCGCCGCGAAAGTATTTGGTGGAGTTGGTTCGTGGATAGATATGTGCGAGTAATTTCGTTGGGAGTTGGAAATTACTTGTACTCGGTGATCCTTCGTGTAGACGAAAATAATAACTACTATTTAAAAATTTGCCGTTTACAATACCGACTTTCACTCTTACGAAGTAAGACCGTGAAAGTAAAAATGTACCTTTTTGATCAATTTATTTAACAGACTTTACTAAATAGATTCTCTTGTCAAATATATTGATCAGAAAATAATTTTATAACTTAATCGTTTTGGCAGACGTTTTGCTTACGATTATTCAATCGTTTTGCTTACGATTATTCTTGACTATTCTTCAATGTTATTTGATTTGATGTATTAAAATTTTTAATAAAAGTGAAAACTATGTGACATGGGAGGGAGAAGTGTAATCTTTGAGCGATTTTTGAAACTCCAGACTCCGTTCTTTCAAGACCTTTTACTATACGTTATTGAGTAATGAATAAAGTTTTCAACAAGGCACGCTTAACGACATTTAAAAATAGGTGTTTTTGCCCCAGTAATAAATAACCTGATCTCATCGACAAAGCAAAAAAAATATTCAACTTTATATTATTGCCAACGAAATAACAGCCTCCTTCACATCCGCACTTCTACCACAACAAGCAAAACGAGAATTCAACAATACGTGATGATAGTGAAAACACATTGACATTCCGAAGCAAAACAATGGAACATGTCAACATTTGCTCAATGTGGATCAAGGGATACTACACAAGAAACCGAATTGAGATGGGTATCATTGAACCAGAAGCTTCAGTACAATACTTGTTTCAGGCACATTTAGTATTTTTGAAACAAACATTAATGATGGTAATTAATTAGTTTCTAGCATTTTCAGAAGCGCAATTATTAAATTATTAAAAGCTATATTTTTGAATATGTATCACCGGTTTCTGTGGGCGGGAATGGGGGGGGGGGGCTGAAGCTCTACCGGCCCCACACCCGCCTGGATGCAACATAGAACATTTCTAAAATAAATATATTTGTTTTTAAAGTACATAGACTGGTATCGTATAGAAAAAAAATCGCCGTTTTTCGGCGCACGATTACATATCTTTTTCGTCTTACAAAGAATTTCGTAAGGCGAGAAAGTAAAAGTTATAAAGCAGACAAGATATTACTTTACACTGAAATTTGTGTCGATTTTTCGTACATCTGATATGCCCCAAGACTACAACTATTGCCACTGTAGACACTGTCTTGAAGATCCTAAGGTTCAAGTCACGACAGTGGCAGCGTTTTGACGTTTCCAAGTGGGCTAAGTCCATGTTATCTGCAGTCAGGAGGGAAATTTATTACCAGATGTAATTAGGTACTGTCCCCTATCACACGGGCAGGGAACAGCCGCGGCACCGGGAGCGATCCTCCCTTCCTCTTACCGGAGGGAGTGATTCAGGACATCAACTGATAACACTGCAGTTCCTCTGACCAGTCCTAGAGTTCGACTTCCAACGGTGCAGGATTTTCGACATTAGCTAGAGCGCTGGGTCGAATTCAGCCGTGTTTAGGGGAGAATTCTAGCGGACGGCTGATCTGATCGGTAGTTTTCTGTATTTTTTACGATCGATTCCTGTCGAATGCTGGAGCAGTACCCTAACAAAAGAGCCAAGGACGGCCCGCGATCTTTCCTTCCTCGTCCATATTACGTCTATTACGCCTTACTTACACACGCTTACACGTACATGCACTACACTACCACTCATACCGGGAGACTGGTCGGGAGCTTAGAACGAGACGGCATCCCGCTGGTGAGAGATATCTGGTTGAGGAAACACCCGCTAGCCGACGGGTAGTCGGCGCTGGATCTCACGCTCCGGCGGGGATAGATCACCGCCACTTTCCGAGGTAAAACATGTACTAACTTACGGGAAAGTGTGCCATTCTGTAGCACCTCTAGTTTGAATTTCGCCTCAACAAAACATCTAAGTGATTTTACAGTTTCTTAATAATCCAAGTTTCACTTCAGCAAGAACGTTTTTATATCGTTGAATTTTTCAATTTTATTCACATCCTTTGATGCTTTCAGATAAATTATTTTAATTATACATTAATTTTTCAATGAAAATTATTTATTTCAAAATGAGTGCTTTACTATCTTACGTATGCATTATTTTTTCGTAAAAAGTTCCAATAATATTATACCATTACAATCAATTACCAATTTGGAAGGAAAAGCAATGTTTCGGTCTGTGTTCACCATTTTTCTGGTATTTTATAGTGTACATTAGTTTTCATATTTATTTGCGGACGACAAACTCATCCTTATAATGACTGCTTTCACAATTTACCACTGTATGTTGCCTCCTGACTTATCACTTCTCGCTTTAGTTAATAAGTAGACAGTTGCTCCCATTTATCTTTTCCAGTCTTTTGTATGGTTGACGAAAGGACCCAACTCAGATTGCTCAGCTGTTAGCAACTTAAATAAAAACATATTTAATTAGATGGCTTACTATCTGCTGTCAAAACTTGTCAACTTCTTTCCCGTTCAGTTCCCAAATATCGTCTTTAACATTTTACGGGAAAGCAATACTTGGATCACACAAGAAATTAGAACATCGTGTGAAGACAAACGTACTCTTTATTTCTTAACATCAAAACATATAACTTGGTTTACATATCTACTTCCTAAAATTCAAAATTACTTTTGTGCTTTCAAGAACGTAATAATAAAGACAAAAATTATGCAAAATTATCTTTATTTTCTACGCTAATAACAAAATTAAAGCAGTATGGAATATCGTAAAAACTAGGATCACGTCATCTCGACTCTCTGGAGAATTATAGAAATAGGGATAATCATCCACAAAATAACAATATATAATATATATTCATATTAACAAAAAAGGAAAGAGTTGAGAGATTAACATAAAGAACTATGGCATAAAAACAAAATTGACAAATGGAGTAAAATAAAAAATACAATGATAAAATAAAAAAGTTAACATAACTTACTGCCTAAGCTAGGTGTATCACACCGAAACATTTACCACAAAACAGGATAAAATACAGGGATGAACGACAAAGGTGATCGCCATCATGTAGAATGGTAGGAAGAGGAAATAATTTTTATGTCATAGTTCTTTATGTTAATATCTCAATTTTTTCCTTTTTTGTGAGAGACCTACTGAAGATAGGAATTGTTCCCGAAAGTTAACTTTGGGCATGAAATACATATCTATTGTTATTGTTGTGGATGATTATCTCTATTTCTATAACGGAGTACCACAAGATCTCAGCTACAACCACGGAACTGTGGAGAATGTTTTTACCCTTCGGTGGACGAGTCCGAGGCAAATTGCAATAGTTTATAGTTTCCGCGGTTTGTTATAGAAAGGTTATTCTCTCTCTCTCTCCCTCCCTTTTCCCCCTCTCTGTTCCCCTTCTCTCGTCCCCTCTCTCTTCTCCTTTCTCTCTTCCCCCTCTCTCTTCCCCTCTCTCTTTTCACCCTCTCTTCCCAATCTCTTTCCCTCTTTCTTTTTCTCTCCTCTCACTTTCCCACTCACATTTCCCTCTATCTTTTCCCTCCCTCGTTTCCCTATCTTTCCTCCTCTCTTTTCGTCTCTCTTCCCCCTCTCTATTGTTCCCTTTCTCTCCACTCTTCATCATGCGCCACCCTCTCCTCCTGTTCTCCTCGGCCTCGCCCCACGCCACACGGCAACGCCCAGCAACAATGATGCTCAGGTGTATTGGGAATTGCATTTACTTGAAGCGCCATCTTGTGCTGCAGCGCCATCTAATACAGTTACAATAATTATACTATACCTATAACCTTCGCGGAAGTTCAATCAATAAGTTGACAAAGTTTTATCGCAATCGGATGAATGCTACGGTAGCAAATAATATATGAACAAACATTGATTTTTATTTATTAGATAAAGTGATCAAAGCTCTTCCAGTAGAGTATTTGTCGTTCATCATATGTCTCGCCATCTCCTGCACTTCTGAATTTGCAGTTGAGAGAAATGTATATATCAATCACTTCTGAGTTGTGTGAGGCTTTTGCGGTGTGATTGCCCTGACACGCCTAGTCATGTAAACATCCTTATGATCAACACGATTTTTCTACGGCCTCAGCAGTAACAAAAAAAAAAACAGACATGCTTTGTTTGTCCCCTCAACAATGCTTATCACGTCTGAAAAAAACAAGACAGTAAATAACCTTTGTAAGTTTGTATTACAATGCTTCAAAAGGTAAAGAGAGTTTAAATCAGATGTGCGCATCTTACATAACATCCAGCAAACCAAGACGATGGTCCGTTGTTATCTTTCCTATTATATTTTAACATTATATATTTTAACAATAAATTATATTTTAACATTGCCTGGATAAATGTAGATACTTTTAAATTCGATAATAGTAAAATTAGGTTTAGAAAAAGAAATTTATTAAAGAACAGAACTACGAGTATTAATGTTTAGAAGGAGGAGCATATACAGAAACTCGCAAAGTTTCACAACCTTCCAAAGTATTTTCCTGCCCTTTTAGTCAGGTACAAAAGTGATGCCACATAACAACAAACACCGCCAAAACGTAACATCTGTTTTATTTGGGGCATACATAATATAGGACTGTTTTGTTAACGATGAAAAAATGTAAGAAATGCAGTGTTTCCATGACAAATTGTATTGTTTGTAAGAGCAAGCAGAAAGATACCGATTAAAGCATTTTTGTGGCAAGTTTAGTAAAAAATGTTACAAATAAAAAATAATTTAATACGTAAATTTGCTTTCATATGCCCCGTAGAGTAGAGATTTTATTATTCAGCAGCCAAATGCATGATAAAGCCAAGAGTGAATTCCGCGACCCGCCCACTCGCGCAACACATGAAAAGACGCGCCCGCCGAGGGGATAAAATGGAAATTCCGAAGGGGTTGGAATCGACCCTTTGGGATCGATAAAATTTTGAAGGGGGTCGATGATGATCACGGAGTCGATTCAGGGTCTATAGTCGAATATGAACTGGCGATTTACAAATCTAATCCAGAGTCCATTTATTACAAAACATATTGAACTTGATAATTATTTTCTAATGTAGAGCAACAAAACATACACTATACAATTTTTACAACATACAATTTATAATATAATATATTACAAAATCTGCTCCCCTTCTTTCCTGTCATCCATTCTTGGGACCAGGGGCGAAGCTAGGCTAGTGCACCGCACCGGTGCCCCAAAGTAAAGTGCTCCTATGAAGTACTTCCTCGGACGGATATCCGCAAAGAATAAAACAAAATGCAATCTATATGTATTTTTTTCATTCACTAACCATTTCACTTACCAATTTTTTATACCAATTATACTTAAAACTTAATTTTACGTTTATTGTAGATAGGGGTCCCATTTCGAAATTCTGCACCAGGGCATCCGAGATCCTTAGATAAGCAACTGCTTAGGATGTTTAGAATACTCAGTAAAATATAACGATATATTCTAACAATACTCTATCGCAAAAAAAAAACTATTCTCTCCAATAAGCACTGGAGAAATGCCACCATAAATTTAAAATGCTCAACATATTACAACTATTACACAACAACGATTAGAAACGCGGTTACTCAGAAGTGGAAGTCTTCGATTATTGAAATTCTAGATATTTACTAAAATATGGGTCTACGAAATTGTTATCTGTGAGATATTTATGAGCATTTTTTTGGGTTATGATTATGTGCGCTGTGCATTATAGAGAATAACGTAAGGGCAACGATGGAGCAAACAATTGCTTTAATAGAGGTCGATGAAAGAAAAAAGGTTGGGAATCTCTGGGTTAAAGGATAATGAAAGAGAGAAGCCATCTGGTTGAAATTGCAAGTTTCTTCAATCAACACTTTTCGAAACATAAACATTGTGTTTATATTGTATTCGTACTTTCAGGCGCATTTGTTGAGCACACACACACAAACTACGTTCAGGCGATACATTTAAGAGTTTCATTAATTTCGTGACTAGAACGACTTCATGAGATGTGAATGCGCGTACGTGACCCCGTATGTGGTTCAGTAGATTTCTTCTCAATTTCATTGTAAATGTGTGAACGAGTCCGGACGTAATAGCGCATGTGAGTACGAAAACTTGGGAGTGTAAGCAAGGTTTCGCATTTATTAATTCTGTTGGTCTGCTATCTATTTTCTAATACCTATGAATGCCTGACCCGGTAGAATTATATTTCATAGGCCTCTTAGTTATTAATCATATCAATAGTGAGCGCAAGCTGACCAAATGAGTGCAGACTGCTGCATCGCAAATTGGCACTTACGTTGAGGATTCTATTTCACCATAAAGGGACCAACACTCGTTCGCAATTAGTGGCAGATTAACCCTTACCGTTTTACCCGACAAACGGCAGTGTTTGTGGTCACAAACCCGTGTGTCGAAATGCCGTAAACGAAAGCAGTGGACTCCTGATTTTCGTTAGGACACGACATGATGAAAAGATATGGGTGAGCTATTGCACAGCCTACTGGGCTTCAGCCAATGAACTTTGTACACCAGTGTGCGTCACATTATTAGCGGGAATTTTAAATGCAGGCAGATACGAAAATTATTACATTGTTACAAATATTTGAAACATATATAATGCACTTTCAAAAAAATATTGCATCCTTTATTTCAACTACACCTTCATCGTGTTATTTTTTGTTGGTCACCGTTGAAAATTGCCATTTTATGTCAATTTCAATTTTTTTTTCAATACTTCTCGATTTTCATACAGCATGACGGCCACCCTTGCTTTTGGAACAAAGGGTCCGTATTGTGGCCACTAGTTCATGACGTAGCTGGTGCTGCGAAGAACGAGCAAAACTCGGTGCACCGAATCAGCTCACTCATACCTTTCCATCAAGGAACACGGGCTCGTGGATGACGTATCTTGACCGCATTTGGGGTGGGAGCTCGAGGTGCAATGACCAGAGTACGACACTTTCAACGCTGAGACACGGGCTCGATCCCTGTCCCATTTAAATATACTGTGTTGGGCAATGCCAGTTCTCGAAATCCGGTGTAATAATGAAATCCCGACAGCCTCCCTTCTCTTTGCGCCTGGACGTGGAGCCTGCATTAAAATATCTACGTTTGCACAGCTGAATGCAAATTGTCTCTGTAAATGGATACGTCATTCGATCTTTTCGAAAGAAGTGTCAATCGATTGTATACATTCTCGTGTTTCACTTGAAAGTTATGTTGCAATAAACAATAAATAGTGAACATTATTTTCGGAATAGGTAATGGTAAAATAACTGAGAATATGGTGACACACACACCATGTCGTTTCCCTTGAACTCAAAGTCGATGTAACAAAATCCGTGACCTTCATCTCTAGATAAATAAACTAGTTTCAGGTTCCAAGGATCTCACTAACGTCGGTGCAGATCAGCGCCGGATCTCGCAATCCACCGGGAGAAGAACACCACCTCCTCTCAGCCACATCATGTCCGTGTCTACACTCACGGAACTAATGTTCAAAGAATTGAAGCGCTCAGAAATACTAAATCTTGTATTATCAGGTGACATGATTCAGGGGAAAAGTTATCACTGCAGCGTCTCTGAAAGTGTTTTGTGGTTCGAGATCGGTGGCAGATTTACGGAACTACTTGGATAGCTAAGTAGAGCTACGTAGAGTTCAGCTGCTGTCTGGAAGAGAATTCTAGCGACCGGCTGCTCCGATCGCGTCTTCCGTGGTTTCTTCAAACAATTCCAGACGAATGCCGATGCAGCACCTTAACAAACGGGACATGGCGCGCGCAAACTTTCCTTGCTCATTTCTCTTCCGTCTTCCCCTTACACACACACACACACACACACACACACACACACACACACACACACACACAGCACTGCATCTTCAATATCGTAGTTGAATGAGGGAGATCAAAAACTGTAAACGTTGGAATTTTAAAAAATTGAGAAATTTCATGAAAATTGGAACTATGGCATGTTTATAAGTGTACTTACCTGTATTTTAGCAATAGTTATAAATAAAAAATTGAATTATTTTTGAGAAATATTAGAATAAAATCATGAGCTTCATGGGAATAACCCCCGAGAATTAAAATATTCGTTTAAAATTCGCAGGGCCTTGAGCCGGGACACATCGTTTAGTAAATATTAATTTTGAGAAAAATTGGTTCTTGTCAAAACGTTCATCTGTCTGTCTGTCTTTCTGTCTGTCTGCCTGTCGTCTGTCTGATTGTCTGTCTGTCTGTCCGTCTGTGAACACTACTAGAGCCTAAACCACTCGTACGATCTTTTCGAAATTGATGAAACCCCTGTCCACCTGGCTCTGGTTGAATCTTTGAAGTTTTGAAAAACATTCTTTAAAGTTTGATGGTAATTTACAAAAAGTCCGCCGGACATTTTGAAAATTTGCTCAAAAACGGCTCCAAATTTTTTATTTTTTGTGAGAATAGAGTAAAATTCACTTATAAAGGCGGCATATGTTCAATTTTTGCGCTTAAGTCTGAATTTTCGAAAATGGCCAAGGTTTGAATTGTTTCGGCGTCTATTTATTTATTTATTTATTTAGTCAGAAACAGTCAAAAACTGTATGTGACGTATGGGGGAGAAAATCATCTGCGCACGCTTTCTTGAGTTTCAGAATCACTTCCCAATAATTTAACTATTAATAGTTGAAAATAATAATAATAATAATAATAATAATAATAATAATAATAATAATAATAATAATAATAAAACCAAATTTAAAAAAGCGAGAGATTAACATTTCAAAAACTAGATATTTTCGTTGCCAAATTATAGAAAACTTACTTTTAATGGTAAAGGAACGAACAGATTTGATTTTTCTGTATTGTTAACAAACTGGAAACTCACCCTAAGCTCTACTACCACTACAAGCAAAAGGAAAGTTCAACAAAACGTGCGCATAGTGAAGCTACTCTTCCTAAAACTACAAAATTGAAGATAGAGATTTTTGCTTAAAAAAATTTGTATCTCATAATCCGTTCTTTAAATGTGAATTTGTTTGAAAATTTTTGTAGTTTTCGCGCGAAATGGCGTGCAATATTTGCAATTTTAAAAAATTACATAAACAAGATTTACTCAAAAACCGCTGAAAATTTCTTTCTGTTTTAGTTATGGATAGTACTAAATGCACTCTAGAGGATGACATACTCGTAAAAGCTCTGCCCTATTCTTTTGTTTTTTTTTTTTCAAAAAGTGCAAAAATATAATTTTTTGACTTCTCTCATGTCGGTAATACTTACATTAGTGGAGATTTCTTCACGTTGTTGTATTTAAGAGTACATGCGATTTAAATAATGTGAAATAAAGATTCTCCAATACCCAACATTTTTCTGTAAAAATAATCTCAAGTTTCCGCATTTTCTAAAACGCACAAACGCCATTTTCTGAAAAATGGCTTCAAATTTCGTCTTCAAATTTTAACACAGATAGTAACAATGACACTAATATGATGCAAAGTTCCTTTTGGTGTATTCTTTTGTTTTTTCAAAATTACACAAATGTATTTTTTTGAAATATATCTCACGCCGGTAAAATGCACATTTCAAAGTATTTGTGAGTGTAACTGCATTAAATTACTACAAATGAAGTTTAGTTAATAAATATATTTCAGTGAAAAAGAGCTTCAAATTTCGCATTTTTTGTAATGCTTAACGCCGTTTTCTTAAAAACGGATTCAAATTTTTCATATAAAAATTTGTTTTTAGGACAAGACCTTTTTTTATAATTTTTATAATAATATTTCGTTTCTATTTGGAAACCCAATAGTTGAAAAATTTCAAGAAAATGTAATTTGGGCGGCGTTAGACGGCAGCTGGCAAGAAGAAAAGGTAAGACTGTACAGTACCAGTCCACACCAAGGAAATTATAAAACTTTACTACGAGAAAGTCTGCCATTAAATAGCAACTCCAGTATATGTATGTATACGACAAAGTATCGAGTCAAAAAAATTACAAATTTGTAATTTTTCAAAAAAAAAGACTACTTCAATTGATTATACCATTCGTATAGTGCACTTTAAGTATCAATTCCCCTTTGATCACGCCCGAGCCGGCTTGTTTTGTAGTAGAGCAAAAAGCACATGTAACACACTATTGCACGAAAACAACTAAAATATTCAAAAAATGTGCATTATTTTTATGAAAGAAGTATTTATGAAGAACAAATTTTATTTGAAGAGAAAATCTGGGTCTTCTATATTGTTGTTGTAGGAAGGCACCTAAAAAAATTCAAATTTTGGTAATTTTCGAAAATTCAGAGTTATCCATTAACCCGTAAATACAGACATGAAATTTGGGAACGCGAAAACAGACACGGAGTCAATTTGACACCGCTCATAATATTATGACTTTTACATTCAACAATTACAATTTTCATTTGTAATTTCGTAATAACCATTATTTGTGTTTGTCTGCTAACAACATTTCACAAAAAAATTAGATTATTCGAAAAAAATGGATGGAAATTCAAACACAAATTCAACACGGACCTTTATTTTATATTATTCTCAACATTTACAATTTATGTCTACACATTAAACAAATAAAAGATGAGCACTTAGGGCACACTGGTTTTTTACAAGAGAAGCACAAGTGAGATGTTTTTTCCTGGGATTTCTGGGACAATTGAAACAGTATTTGCGTACTGTTAAAGTTCTTCCTCCTTGGAGTCATGAAATTATATTTCTTCTTTGCCTAATATCTTGCAAGTGCTCTTTCGCACGTCTTGCCGCAGTTGAATGTTTGGTGACCGTCTTTACATTTCTTCCTTTACAAGACTCCTGGCCAAACTTTTCAAAAAATCGAGTCTGTTGACAGTTTTAGGCTCTTTCTGACTCTTATACAAAGTATGAGCATTTACACAGCTGATATCCAAAATTCTAAAGAAAATAGCCATGGGCCATCGACGCGTCCTCCGACTGCTGGAGAAAACAGTACATTTTTCATCCAAACTGTCCACGCCTCCTTTCGTGCTGTTATAGAAGGCGACAGTGCAGGGCTTACCAGTTTCTGGATCAGTGAATGGTAGGGAATGCATTGTGGATACCATAATTACTGCTTTTTTCTTTTTAGTGACGTGAGAAGTAAGCATAATATCTTTAGTATAACCATAGTCTGTTGCTCCAATGACTCTATTCTTGTTTGGCAAAAATTCTTTTGGCACCTCTCTCTTGTTGTGTTTTAGAGTTCCCACATATGTGAGTTTTCTTTTCTTCAGTTCTAGAGCTAAAGGAATAGACGAGAACCAGTTGTCTGCAGTTATATTAATATTAGTGCCTTCAACTGGAGCAGACAGGTGAAGAACTGACTGCATTGGTTTCTGAAAAGTCTGTTCTTCAGCATTCAGAATTTTGCCATCAGAGTCTTTTCCGGTGTAAATATAACCATTGTAAAAATAATTATTTCTCGCATTAAATCGCTGGTTGGAGACATTTGGTTGAAGCAAACCCTCTAAAGGCGACTAGTCGGCGACAGATCTCACCATCCAGCGGGCGAAGATCACCACGACCTCCTGCGAAAAAAATGCACTACACTTTAAGGGATTAATTACCTGAGCAGCTGACGCACTCGGAATAACGAACAAATGAATCAATCTTATTCGTCACCACTGAAAAATAATCCGAATAAAATATATGGACTGGTATTCTGGTAAAATATTTTACAGTGATAATTTATGCATTTGTCACCGCGTGGTTATGCCAAGTATGTATGACATAAAACCATATCATATTGTATTGTATGTAACTGTATTGATATTACCAGAAACTATTTAGTTCCTGATTTTTTTCTTCGTATAGATACGTATATACGGGAGAAATATACGCAGTATACAGAAAGTTATGTAATGCTGCGGAAAATCGATTTCGAGATTTCAACGGAAATACACGTTTTGGGGTCCCCTGATACCGAAAAAGTAGTTTTTTTCAACACGTCCATCCGTCTGTCTCTCCGTCCGTCTGTCGTATGTGAACATATCTTGCGCCTAAACCACACGTACTAACTTTTCCAAATTGAAGAAATCCCTGTCCATCTGGCTCTACTTGAAGCTTTGAAATTAAAATAAACATTCTTTAAAATTTGAGAATTATTTACATTAAGACCCCCGACATTTTCTAAATTTTCTCGAAAACGGCTCCAAATATTTTCTTTAAATTTCTTGTAAAATAGACGTATAAAGATGGCGTAGGTCCGATTTTGACGATTAACTCTGAAATTTCGAAAATTACAAAAGGTTGAATTTTTTGGAGGGTCTTCCAACAAGTATAGAGTTCAAGACAGATTTTTCCTTCAAATAAAATTTGTTAACCATAAATAGTTTTTTCATGAAAGTCATGTACACGTTTTTAAAACTTTTAGTAGTTTTGTTGAACAGAGCAATATTTGCAATTTAAAAAATTACAAAAACATTATTTTCTCAAAAACGGCTCCAAATGTCTTTAAATTTTTGGTAGAGTTAGTGCCCAACCAATCCTATCTGATGACATAAACTCCATATTGTTTTAATCTTTTTTTTCAGAAACTACAAATATTTAATGTTTTAGACTTGTCTCACACGTCGGTAATATTCACATTAGAGGCAATTTCTTCCCATTATCAGATTTATGCGTACATGTACTCTAAATAACGTCAAATACATTTTCTAGAAAACTCAAAAGTTGTCTGTAAAAATGACGTCAAAATTACAAATTTTCTGAAACGCCATTTTCTCAAAAATTGCTTCAAGTTTTTTCTTCAAATTGCTGTAATGGATAGTGCTAATTGTACTGTTTACTATGACGTAAGGTTAGTTTTCATGTATTATTTTGTTTTTTCAAAAATTACACAAATGTACGTTTTTTGAAATATCTCTCACGCCGTTTATAGGCCTATTTCCAGCAATTTATATACAATATTACATTATTGAGTGGAAGTGCTTAAATGGACTTCAAATGAAGGTTTTCGAAAACTTGATAAATTCCTGTGGAAAAGAGCTTCAAATTTCGCATAAACAGTAATACTTATTTGCTACTTTCTTAAAAACGGCTTCAAAATTTTCAATGAAAATTTATATTTAGGACGCGGTTTTACTTTTCTTTAATATCCTTGAAGTAATATTTCGGTTCTACTATTAAGTTACCGAAAAGTTAAGAAACCGTCAAGAAAATGTACTTTTGGTGACGATAGATGGCAGCTGGCCAGAGAATGGGGGAAGACCTTAAAGCCAGTCCACGCCAAGGAAACTAGAAAAAAAAGAGAACGAGCTACGAGAACGTGCTACGAGAACGTCTTTGCCATGACTATCTATCATTGAATGATGCATTTCAATCCTTTGATGAATTTGTATACACCTCTAGTTTATTTCTTGAACACCGAGCAACAGTTAAAAACTGTGCTAAAGTGTAGGGAAGATGTGCAAGCAGCTGTCGTTTGCCTTCGATCTCTCCGCTTAATATTTCTGAAATAAAGTTAAAGTGATATTCTTATAGGTAACAGGCAGTATTTTCATTGTGGTATACAGGTAATAATCCCACCGTTTTTTGAGTGCTTCGAATATATTAAATAATTCGACATGGTTTGATATACTTCTAGACTTGCAAACTGTAGTCATGTTTCAAATTAAAATAATATTTATGATAATAATATATTTCTGTTTTTAATCCATTAACGTAATTCAAACAACCATAAGGTGGGTTATAGGCTCCAGTTTTTATTTGTAAGTTGGTACCACTTATCGCGATGAATTACAGTTGAAACTCCATCAGTTCGACACAGTCGCTTGGAAAGTGAACATGAACTTTCTAGAATTGGCCAGATGCCAAGTTTGTAAAACAGTTGTTCGAAATTCGAGATAGTAAGTAGTTAATAGCCGGCCTGGATGGCCGAGGTGGCTAAGAGCGAGTTCCCACTCAGCCCTCCGGAGGGTCGCGGGTTCGAGTCCCGCCTTGGGCATGGCTGTTTGTCCCTTGACTTTGTGTGTGTGTGTGTGTGTGTGTGTGTTGTCGCGGAGGACCTCGCGTTCTGCTGATCCCAGATCAGAGGAGCCCGCAAGTGTTTATCTAGTGTATGGTCGAATATGCGTCCCTTCGGGACGTAAAGGGCAACCGGCTGTCGGCTGGATAAAAGCCCTAAGAAGAAGTGATTAATATCCATTTTTCGCGCGGTTAAGGTAGTTTTCTTCTTCCTTGAGTAATTTATAAGGTCGATGTAAGAGGTTACTTTTTATTATCATGTATCTCCATATGGCCATTTTTTATCTTTAAGCACAAAAACAAAGAATGATGCTTTGATTTTGTGAAATCCTACATATTGCTCTTGAGCTGCAATAGTGACGCAACTCAAAAAATACGAATTGTGATTTAATGCAAGAATAATGCATTTCAATACAATGTTGAAACATTCAAAGTCGTTTATCGCAACACCTGATTTTTTTGAGTTGTGACACGATTGTAGTCCACGAACGATATAATCGGGTAACCGGCCCGTGGCATTGTGTTCATGTATGAGTGTGTGTCTATTACTCAGTGTTAGACCTCTACGGGACCAGCCATGAATCTAAGTAAGGTGATAACACAGCAAATTTAGCCGAGAAACTGGCCATTGTTTTCCAGACTTTTCGTGTCCATTATCAGTACATACTAAAAACAAGTGTTTTTTAGAGAGGGAGTAAACACATACAATTTGTTTTAGGGGTTTTAAGGCATTACAGATGTGACTAGTAGTCCGTTCGGTGCCTCTTAACACAACAAATCGATTGAAACTATTATACTTAGAGATAATTCTGGATAATCTTCGTTTTGGAACGAAACTATTTTCATACTCCTGAGAATTGGGGAAGCTGGGCTAGCATTTTCCGTTTGAATTTTCTTTTTATTATGAACTGGCACAGCATAACTAAGGAATACCATGAGAACTCCTGCAGAAAGGGTCACGCTAAACTAATGACGTATTATTTCGTTTAGTCTCATAGAAAAGCGGTATTGTTCATTTCAGATAGCTTCGTTGCTGCCGAAACCTCGCCCCAAAACGGCAATATCCAACGTGTCAGTCCTACATTATCGCTTTCTGAATAGATGATTAAGTATTCGTTATCATATGATCTGAGTTTTTCATAATTCTTGAGCAGTTATATTCACATGGGCAGTAAAATTCGTTATCGGAAATCCGCATACTTTCCGCTTATCACAAGATAATTTTAATCAATTTCTAGAACTTTGTGAAGTTTTAAGAAATTCTTTCAAGAATAGATATTACGCTTTTGATAAGATGAAATAAAGAATAATTATTTTTTTGTGAAATCCTCCACAAAGTTTAAACTACTTGTGATTCAAAACATATTTTTAAGGAATTGAATGATCACCAAATTCCATATTGTTTGTATTTATTTTTGTATGTATGTTAGTTAGTTAGTTAATGCCTTATTTTACGTGGCGAGACTCGGCCATCAGGCCCGCTCTTCCGTCTAACCACGTAAATTTCGCTACGCTTCTTTCACCACCTAGCGGAGAAAGGAGGTATTATCTTGGGTGACGAAATAGGCGGATATCCATTTTGCTCAGAGGCTTCTTTTAGGCTTGAGGATCTTTTACATGCAGTAAATCTGCTACATGGGACAGCCGGCTTTACTTCCCCTCCGAAGGAAGGCGTACGAAGGATTTTTTCGCCCTCAAAAAATCTACGGCTTCGAACCCGCGAACTCGGGTGCAACAGTCCGGTACGCTGACCGTTATACCACCGAATCCGCTAAATTGTTTGTATGTTTCACTATTGTATTTATTAATTTATTTTTGTTTAATTCTATATATTGGATTTTAACTTTGTATTTTCAAGTTCTATGTTTTTAAGCATGTGGAAGGAATGATAAATCTATAGCATGGCAGTAAGTATTAATGTTTAGTATCTATAGATCTTAAACTATTTTTTTAATTCCTCTGACTCCCAGGAAAGGAACACTAAGATTATGACCTTGCAGTTACCATCAAAACGGCAAGGTAATGAATTATCTCCCTGTTATCTTCAATTAACAAGACTTCCAATAAAATCACAAAATGACGCCGCAATAATATTCTAGATCTTAGGCGTTCTGAGAAATACCGTATGGTAGACTCTGGCACGATATTGGGACGATAACAGGTGTCATGTGAAAATGTAAGTAGTGTGGTCTGTATATGTTGCATTCTTACGTTACTCATTTGTTGTTGTTTTTGAACTTGATCCCAATCAAATCCTGTTTTAGACCAAACAGTTAAAAATCTGAATGAGCAATGTCAAGGCTGCAAGGAGGATGTGGTGGGAGGGTCCTGTTCTCCCGGTAATTTTCAGCGTGAATTGTGTGCTGTATGATGTAGAACATTTTGAAAAAGAAAGCATGTCTCTCCTCTTCCATCCCGAACATTTCCTGCTCAACGCGGGCTAGTCTGTGTTCTCAAACGTGTCTGACGAGGTATTTTTGAACAGGTAACAGGGCAAAATCTAGCTTTATTTTTTTCAGATAGGTATTCACTATTTCTATGTGATCTGGAATAAATTAGCTGCTGTCAAGAACTGGGGATTACTGAACAATACAAAACTTCCACACCTTCACGATGGAAATATTCGTTTGCGCAGGGTTTCTGTAGCCCTGCCCTACTGTGAGAAAATGTTTGCCGAGGGAACAAGGCCTTCTACGTGCACGAGCTAATTCACGGTAGCGAAACACTAAGCTAATGACTAGTAACCGGAAAAATATGTAGTATAAAACGTCAAAATACGTACATAAATATGTAATGAAAGTAGTAAGAATATGTATTGAACATGGAAAATGGAATGTAATATATAGTATTAAAATACATTAATTATAAAACACATTTACATAGTATGAAATTACACACATAAAAAAATTCCTGAACAAAATTTAAAACTAATTCTAACATTTTAAAGATTATTTGAAGAGCACACTTTGCATCATACAACTTTCCCGTCAGTAGTAAAAGATTCCTCTATTGTTATGCAGGACCGTAGTTTAGCAGACAGATGGAGATATACACCGGGTGTCCCATCAACTATGGGCCACCCCCATAACTTCTAAACCGTTTGCGGTATCGAAATACAGTTTTCTCCCAACAATGCGGAATCATGGAATAATTAATAAGACGTAGAGGTATTGTTCGAAATATGTTTAGTTTTCGAGAAATTTAATAATTTTGAATTTTTAAATGCAACTACATATTGTTTCATCAGCAGTGGATATATTATAAAAAGAGAAATCCAATAATGTTTCATATGCTAGTATTTTGATAGATATTTTAGTATAAAAGTCGGCCTTTTGACTTGTAATTTTAAATTAAACGGACATTATCTCTTTTAGTAACCCTTGCAACTGTCGCCAATGGGGAAGGTGGCCTTGGCTTTGCGGCGCCGCCGTCCGTAACAGGCTCGGGCCGCGAAGACGACTTTTTTTAAATTTTTTTTTATTTTTTATTTTTTTATTTTTTTTAATTTGTTGCGTCCATTTTGACGCAACGCGTCTCGAAGACCCTTACGGGTCGTTGAGCGCTTTGCGCTGTGGAGTAATCCTCCGTTACTTTGCGCGCTTTTTTTGGAGTAATTCTCCATTATCACTGTCATGTCGCGTCACGTCGCAGTCAGTTGTCAAGAGGACCGCCAGGCAGCATCTCCGCGTACGCGCCTCCTACTACGCGCTCCTGCGTCACTACCCAGCGGCCAGAATTGGGAAGGAGTAAGGATAGGGGCAGGGTTTAGGACACTTAACAAGGGTTGGACTAGCCCTTGTGAAGCAGCCAAACTCGTTTTGTTGGAACAAATTTCACATGAGATTCGACGGGAATCGAACCCGGACCTCAGTGGTGAAAGGCTAGCGACTTCGCTATGTGCCACGAGCGTAGCTTTCCCCAAAGGCGGCAGTTAGGAGGGGAAATATCCGTTTCATTTAAAATCACATGTCAGAAAGTCTATATTTGTACTAAAATTTCTAACAAAATGCTAACATATTGGATGCCTCTTTTCATGTTCTCTCCATTGCTGGTGAGAAAAATATATCATTCCATTAAAAAGAAAACAAAGATGATTAAGTTTTTCAAAAAATAAAAATATTAGGAACAAAATATATACAGAATATTACTTGCCCCATGATTCTGCATTGTTGAACGATATCTGCTTTTCGATATCGCAAACCGTTTAGAAGTCATAGGGGTGGTCCACAGTTGGTAGGACACGCTGTATAAGCAATGCAACTTGAGCCATATTACACACAAAAGAAGGCATGGTGATATATCTACGACCAGCAAACAATCACTGCAGAGTGCATTCCTGTCGAAGTGTTACACGTCGGCGATCGCTAGTTTCTCGGAAATTACGATCAAAGGTCACGAAAGGTGGCGACAATGATACTTTCAGAGTAGGAATAATAATACTTAATGAAAAAATACATCTCTTCATAAAAAATACGTAATCAAATTCAAGAAAATTTATAGAATAAAAACATATTTTGTGAGAATAGCAAAATATGTAAAATAAATATGTAACGAAACATTTGGATATTGTGTTAGGAGAGCGACGATTCGACAAGATTACAATTTTGAGAAGGATAAGTAGGTAGGCAAAAATATGTAATTACATCAAAATCCAGTCTCTACTAATCACATTGCTCACGCTCTAGATAAGACCGGAATGCCGCGCGCCACAGCTCTTACGCTTCCGAGCACTAGTTCTCTGACATAGAGAAACAGAAATCCGTTACGATATCGAAGTGTGTCCGCGGCATGAAAGTATAGTTAACATTGTATGCCTTACTTCGATTATTTTTGACTCAGACACATGAATGTATAATGGCTCCGTTGAATGGGTATGTTTAGTTCAATGCGTTTCAATGCCCTCGTAAAGATACATACGAATTTTCGATCATAATACATGCTGGTGTCACTTGGAGAACTCACCCGAAACACAAAAATACCAGTGATATTCATTGTTTCGTTCTACAAGACGGCTCTGAGCGACTCGAAAGCTAACCACTGGTTGACTATTATAATAATATTATATTATTATAATCAATGAGCCAACCAACGCTTTCCGAACCGGTCAAAGCCGCATGGCCGAATACGCCATATATTATGTATTGTCAATGGGTGTTTAAGATGAGACTTGATTTGTGACGAAATGGTGGCATTTTTTAAATGAAATTTAATAATATTATAAATTAAATTTTATAATAACATTATAAATTTAATTTAATGCAAATTTTATTTCTTCAATAGGCGGGTACAACATAAATTAATATAAGCAAGTTGTTTTTTTTTCATTCCTGAATGCCAGATGTCGATTTAGTCGTGATTGCTAAGGTATTGCATACTCCAGGCCAGGGTGTACATATGACGTACGTTGGTTCGAATCTTAATCTAAAACCGTGCTTTGCTGCTATAAGCCTGTGGTTAAGTCGGAGGGAGAGACCGTTGTAAAGCAAACGGTGGATGGTCCGCACCGAAGTTGACGGGGTTTACGCTGCTAAGTTCTGAAGGTTTTGCTTTTAAGATGCGCACAAAATTGTGCTTTTAAGATGCGCACAAAATTACCTTGATCATTAGAGGTTTAAACACACCTCGTGCTAACTCCAGTTATCATGGAACATTACAGGTTTGTTGAGTTCACTTGTACCTACCTGTATATTAAGAAATTTAACTTCCTCAGAATCGTAAATAAGCAACCATCGGTTCATGGTAAGTAAACTGTTTATTAAGAAAAGAACATGGTGATTGTACATCACCATGTTCCAAAAATCAGATTCGTTATCAGAATAAAAATGACTTTTCTTAGTTTTGGGATAATAATTGTTAATTGTAATATTATTAATAGTACAATTAGATAAATGTTTATTAGGTAAGTTAACTTTATATTACTGGCATTCCACCAAATGAAACTTTTCTGGTAATCATATTTACTGACGGTGTCTATGCACATCTCAGCATTGAATAATAAACCCATAATGAGATTGCTTTATATGCCTTTGATTTTGTAAAACAATACGTAAGAAAATGGTTTGTGTTTATAAAAGAAAAAGGTATAAATTAGCTTTCCAAATTCTTAAAATAAGTAAGCAGTACATCTTCTGTAATCACGTATACGAGATTTTGTGTTTGCCATTCTTTAAATTCCTGATATGCTTTTCATAACGTGCTTCTGTTTTTTCGAGAATCAAATCCCGTGTGGCTTCTGCATCCACGTCTAAAATTTCTTGGGGCACAGAAGAATTATTCGCATCCATCATTCCTCGCAGGATAAACGAATATTGTGTAAATAGGGATATTGCAACCAACACCCCACATTATCTTTCTAACGTGCCGCTGGAAGAGGTCATTTGTTCACTATCACAGTATTGACGTAAAGTTTCGCTTCAATCATAAGATTTCATAATTAACGATAAAATGCTGAACATACCACGAAAGATTGGTGTTCTTATTGCCTCGTCCAAATTCAAAATCTCGGGTTTGCTACGCTCCACCTCCATTTTGTAAGAAGAGAAAATATGTAATCGCCAGAATCAATGTTTTGTGGGTCCCTGATACCGAAAAATCGATTGACGGCAAAACGTCTGTCCGTCTGTGGTCAACGCTAGCGCCTAAACCATTCAGCAGATTTTCTCAAACAGTTGATATTTCCCGATCGATCTGAACAAACTCAAGACGTTGAGAGTTCAACTGGATATTTTGATTTTTGAGGGTATTATACTCGAAGTCTCAAAAACATTTTCAAAATGTACTCAAATATGGCACAAACTTTTGTGATTAAACTTCCTCTTCGGTTAGCGTAAAGGACGCTTAAAGGAAAGGTGCAGGTCTTACGTTTCTTGAAATCCCAGATTTTTCGAAAATCACAAAAGGAAGTTTTTGCGTCATTTTTCAACTTCAACTCAAATAGTGAAGAAATGTTTTCCTTAATAAAATCTGTTCCTCAAATATCTGGAAATGAGACAATGAACAATTTTTCGAAAATATGAGAAGTTTTTGCTTAATTTTGCGCGAAGTACTTTTATGAAGGTTGAATTCAGTACGAAAAATTTTTATTTTTTTCAAGCGGCACCAATTTTTTCTTGAAATTTTCTCCTCGTACGTATCAAGGGATGCTAAAAAATATGGTGCTAGTTCTATTTTCGGTGAACTCTGTAGTTTCGAAAATTGCAAAACGGTAATAACTGAAAACTAAAAAATTGAAGCTTAAGATTTTGTCCTTAGATAAAGACTGTTGTATAAACAGGCAAAGTCTGTTGCAAGTCTTTAAAACAAGTCTTTTTACAATTTTTTTGAAAAATTCATGACAAATAATAGATAGAATAGATATAAATAGATTTTGCGTAATTTAGGTCTAAAATTTATGAAATTTAGAATTTTTCTCAAAAACGGTTCCTAATTTTTCTTTGAACATTGTCCACGGATAGAAGAATGGAAGCTTAAAATAATGGAATGGATCTCTTTTTCGTTGAAAACCCTGAATTTTCGAAAATTGCAAATTTAGAAAAAATGCATGAAAGTATGTGCTGTTGTAGCTTCAGGAACTATGTTTTGGTCCCTGCAGTAGAAACACTCATAAGATTGCTATCTATGTTAATAGCTAAAATTTTCTTTGATGTATAAACTATTGTTATTAAATATCGATTTATTTGTCCATAAATCGTATGAAAACAATTGTTTGTCGATTGACGAACTAATTGCGATTAATCACTAGTAACTATTTGACGAATAAATAAAATCCATTTACATTTAGAAAACCGGGACACACTGTTCTTCGATTTCTACTATTGTTTTCCAAGCAGCAAATATCGGCCGTGCAGTTAGCGAAAACAGTGCAGCCAATACTGACCAAATTTTTCATGATTTAATTTCTCCCACTTCGTCAAAAAAAATTATCTAACCGTGTTTCAGTAACTTCCTTTCCAATGACAGCAGCTGATTTTTCACAGCACATACTTGTAAAAATAGTTAATTTATTGCAAAAGAATAAATCCCGCAAAATTTCATCCTGAATCTGTTGAAAAGTCCCTTTGTGAGTAGTTTACGCAGTTGATAGAGCGTTATTTCTACAAATAATAATCGAAAATTAGACAATAAGCTCAAGAGATGGTTCAGACAACCTAAGCAGCGGTTACTTTCGTCTAGAATTTCTTACGGACCGGCAATTCTGTGTGTTTCCATTGCACATTTGACGTTTAGACTTTGGCTCAAATTAGTGCTTCCTAGTTTCATCAGAAGTTAAAACCCCGTCCAAAAATCCGTCACTTTCGAAATTGAAACAGTTTTTCAACTCTATGGAAATGAGCTTTGTAATGAACAGTACCCTTCCACAAGTCTTAGAGCAGGCAAAGATGGCTCAGGGCATCAACTGATGTTGCTGCAGTGTCTCTGAGCGGGAGGTCCTAGGTTCGAGTCTCGACGGTGGCAGGATTTTCATATGTAGGTAATAGCTAGGTCGAATTCAGCCGCTGTCTGGAGGAGAATTCTAGCGGCCGCCTGCTCTGATCAGTAGTTCTCCGTGGCTTCTCCGAGTAACACACCGAAAATTCCTGAGCATTACCCTGGCAAACGGGCCAAGGACTGCGCGCGATCTTTCCTTGCTCTTCCTTGACCTATTCTCACCCCTTTCTTACACACTCATATTCAAATGCAGTACTACACTACCGCACGTGTCGGCACGTGTCGGGAGACCAGCCGGGACCTTGAAGCTTTCGCGGCTAGAAAGGTGGGAGACATTGGGGGTAGAAAATCTTTGCAAGCCGATGTAGGTAGGCGCCGGATCTCCCCATGTAGAAGGGGAACATCACCGGCGCCTTCCGCTATGAATACAGGCATTACACTTTCAGGACTAATTACCTTATCAATTGACGCGCTCGTTTCACAAATCAATCAATAAACCAAAAACAAGTCTTGGAGTAGTTGAGTTTTTTTGAATGACGGAACAAGTTTTGAAAATACACATTCGATATTGTTTAGCCATTTTTATTCAACTTTGTCGTCAATATTCTAATATTTGTGAATTTATAAAATATCAAATGCCAAGGTCTACACTGTTGTCCAACGCCCAGAGCGGTGACCATCAATGACGCTTTGTGGTCAATTTTTAACTTTTCCACCGACTTGTAAAAACTCGCACGTCTGATCCAATTACTGCCATATTTGTTTTCAAAATAATATATTTATGAAACTATTGACCTTTCCTGTTGACACGCCCACAATCACTAATCAAACAACACAGAATGTATACCATGACTGTTGGAAAATTAAAAGAATCACTGAAAACATTTATAAGTGTTGGCAAACTTGCGAACTGTGTTATTTAGCCTCCCAATTTTTATAAATATAACGTGTAAAGTCCTAATTATAGTGACGTGTATATTTAAAGAAAATACTTTTAAAGAATGGCGTTCTGCGATCCATTGATTTACATCCGGAAAAACTACAGCCGTCAGAAATATTATTTTGAAAGAATTTTTTTTCAAAGTAATATGGCAGTAGTTGGATCACACGTGCCAGTTACAAGTGGGTGGAAAAGTTCAAAATTTCCCACAAAGCATCTTTGATGGTCACCGCTCTGGGCGTTATTTATTTTAAACAAATTATAAAAAATACAGTTGACACTAAATTTCAAACGCCAATAAAATATATTTGCTGTGTTTTGTTTTTGTATTAAGACTATACCAAGTGATAAAAATGAAATAACTTATTTGATAATTATCCCATGGCAGTTGTAAATTTCGATTCATCATTCTAAAAGTATGAATATCGAGAAAACAACTGTTGTGAACAGCTGCTGGGTTAATGACCTGCATCTCAATTGAATTTTTCATAATTTTCCCTGAATTCATTGAGAAAATGCTCTGTAGGTTCCTTGGTTTACCATTGTGTGTGAAGCACATGCGGTGAGGAAATTCATGTTTCCTTATTGTGAAATGGGAGATTTCAATTACTCCTACTCAATGTTTAATTTTTTTATTTTCCTAAAACTTAACTCAAAACTTGTCCCTTTGGAGCGAAAATTAAATAAACAGTCACGTGAGACTCGAAATAAACAAATTTCGGATTATATTAGGAGAGTTGATTGATATTAATGTATTTCTAATGCGCGCCGAAATTGAAAGAAAACTATGCAACCTCCCAACTTTTGAGACGTGTTTATAGTTTTGGTAGCCAGGAATTCCATATCCAACAATAATGTAATTGTTTCGACCTTGACGAAAAATTGCAGTATTTATTAAAGCTGTTTCTGTAAAAATATCTGTTTATGACAGTGTTATACCACAGAATTTAATCTTTTTTTAATTTGTTGCTTCGTTGTTGATGCAACGCGTCTCTTAACTCTTGTTGGGCGATGAGAGCTTTCTTTTGGAGTAATCCTCCGTTACTGAGTAATTACTATGCTGAATTACTATATTTGTCAAGTCTCGTCACGTCGAAGTCAGTCAGTGCGTTTTATCCCTTCGTGTCTTTTATCCCTTTAAGTTCTTTTCGCGACATTTGGCTTGGAATTGAGTCAATATTTAATTTGGTTTAAACAATTTTCTTCTCAAAAATGGCACCAAAGTTTTGGATTAGAGTTTGACTTTGGAAAGCATATAGGATGCTTAATACAATGGTGTTGAAAATTGTTCATGTTCAAAAAATCATGTTCGTTGAAAATTGTAATTTTTGAAGATTGCAAACTTTTAAAAATGTTTTCGGCGTCTTCCTAGAATTATAATTATGAAGATAAACATTTTTCTTTTGAAATGTGTTCGTCGAAAACAAATCTTCAATTAATATCATGTTTCAAAAATACGAGTATTTTTTGCGAAAGTTTTTGTCAAACAGACAATTTTTATTTTCTTTAAACCATTTTTTCTTAAAAAAACGTTTTGATTAAATTTTGACCTAAGTTAGCGTATAGGACGCTAAGAGAATAGAGCAGGTCTCATGTTCGTTCAAATCCTTGACTTTTCAAAAAATTAAAGAATTAAAATGTTTTCGATCACTTCCTACAATTACAATTCGGAAGATAAACATTTTTGTCTTAAAAAATGTGTTCATGAAAAAGAGGTCTTGGAATAAAGTCATGATGAATTTTTTGAAATAATGAGTTTTTTTGTGTAATTTTGCATCGCCCTCTTTGAATTTCTGACGCTTCGTAAACGTAATTTGAGATGTTCTTGGAGGCAGTTGGATGCTTTGCAAGTTAGAATTTGTTTATTATTTCATATTTATTTGTTCGTTTCGAGCTTTTGTTATACGCTTACAAATTAACCTTTTAGAAAGCATTTAAAACATATTTGATAATCCATATTTTTCGACCGTGTTGCCAGGAATATATTCGTATTCTCAATGTATTGATGTGTTTTCTTTCAAGCAATCCGCAAAACTAAACTGAAATTATCTCAAGTAAGTTTTTAGATCTGAAAAATACGATTTAAATGTAACATGAAAGAAAAGTCGAAGAAAATTAGTACCATACATTTATACGAACTTTTATTTAACTTTAATTTTATATTACCACTGTACGCTGTCTTGGGCAACAGTGCTGCGATGGATATTTGAGAAGTCCATTATTGAAGGGCGAAGATAAGTGGTTTTATTTACTTCTGTGAATTCCCTTTCATTGTGGGGACATAATTTAGCTGTATGAAGCGCAGTTTTATTTTTCGAATTTGTATTGATATTTCCATGAAAATATTTAGTTTTCACTCCTAGTCTTCGACGATTTGTAATGAGTTTTACAAACAATGATGACATAGATGTGTTAATTTATACAGAAATTGCGGTAAAAATACTATTACGTAACCGTTACTAAGGGCGAAAACTATGTACTGTTTTAGCTCCACAATTTTTTCTTTTGCTATTTTTCTATCAAACTTAAAACTCATTTGCTGTATGCAGTCAAAATCTTGACATCTAGTAATAGGGAAAGTTCAATATTTAATTCGTTTATACTACTATTCACGTCTGCTAGGTCAGGACGAACAGCGAGGAATCTGATGGAGACACATACGAGTACACAAATCCATAAATTCTCCGAGAACAATTTCTGCATAATTGCCTACAATATTTACTCTCAAATCTCACGTATTGGTATTTGATTTTCCGATAGAAATTTGGTGGAATATAAATTATTTTAATAGATTTCCAATTTCGCATATGGTATTCACAGATAAAGATAGACGTTTAGTTAAATCATTCCATTCCTTATGAAAGCCAAAATAAAATATTTGCCATGATGATCAAAGTGTTGCTATTGAATCTCTCTGTTTCGTAGAGGTGTCTTATTATTGATCTTCATCAACGATGTCTACAAATTGCATTTCTACCGCTGATAGGGAAAGCTAAGATATTTGATTATTAGACTTCTCGGACCAGCTCCTTTTCTTCCCTACTCCGCCCCGATTCTTCCCCGCTCCGCTGCCGCCGTGGCAATACCTTTCTTATTTTTTAATTCCAAATGTCAAAAAAGTATATTTCATAATCTTTTGGGGGAAGAGTTCAATATTGTATTTGAAACTTTTGCCTCTGGTATATATAGTTTTAGCTACCGCATTGAATCGCAGATCAAGGGAAGATGAAAATGAGAAATAAGAGAATAAAAGCAAAAATGAATATTTAATTGCTGAAAAAAATATATTATTAGCAAAGTATAATCCTTCAGAAATCTTCAATATAAGGAAAATGAAGGTACTGAATTGACATTATGCTTCAGTTTACAACAGGTGTGCACTTTACGCAAATCATTTCTCCCTAAAGGTTTTTACTTGCGTCAAGGAAGTCTCTTAAGTATCAGGAGTTGCTAGTGGTCTGAAAATAAGACTGATCGTGGATCTATGGAAGTTTCCTCAGCTGGTTTTGACAGAAATTCCGTTAATTTTTACTATCTCATATACATGCGCAATACGTATACTACGTTTATATACGCAGTAATATACGTAGTATAGAGAAATTTATGTAATGCTGCGGAAAATCGATTTCGAGAATTTAACGGAAATGCACGTTCTGGGGTCCCATGATACTGTCGATCTCATTTTAGTTGAAGCTTTGAGATTTTGAAAAACATTCTTTAATAGTTGGGTGTACTTTACATGAATCCCCCGGACATATTCAAAATTTTCTCAAAAACGGCTCCAAATTTTTTCTTGAAATTTCTTGTAAGAATACTGTAAAATACGTTTATAAACGTGGCATATATCCGATTTTCGCTGTTAACTCTGAAGTTTCAAAAATTACAAAAGTTCGATTTTTTCGGCGCATTTCAACAGCTATAAACATAAACATTGGGATTTTTCCTTGAAACGAAATTTGTTGTCAAGAAATAGTTGTATCATAAAAATCATTTTCATTTTTTGAAAATCTTAGTAGTTTTCGTGCAATAGAGCGTGAAATATTTGCAACTTTTACAAATTAGAAAAACATGATTTTCTCAAAAACATCTCCAAAATTTTTTCTTTAAATTTTTGGAAGACTTAGTCCCAAATGCACCCTATCCGATGACATAAACGCCATATTATCATTTGCTTTTTCTAAAATTACAAATATATAATTTTGTTGACCTGTCTCTCACGTCGGTAATATTTACATTAGAGGCGATTTCTTCACATTATTGTATTTATGAGTACATTCGGTTTAAATAATGCCCAATAAGGTGTCGCGAAAACACAACAGTTTTCTATAAAAATGAGTTTAAAATTCCGCATTTTCAGAACCACATAATCTCCATTTTCTCAAAAATAGCTGCATATTTTTTCTCCAAATTTTTCTAATGGATAGTACTGAATGCATTGTTTTATATGACGTAAAGTTCATTTTGGGGTATTCTTTTGTTTTTTCAAAAAATACTCAAATGTATTTTTTTAAATATCTCTCACGTCCTTAATATTGGCATTTCCATCGATTTGTATGCGTTATTACATTTGTTCTTTAAATGACTTCAATAAAACCTTCTTGAAAACTCAATAGATTTCCGAGAAAAAGAGCTTCAAATTTCGCATTTACAGTAAAGCTTAATCGCCATTTTCTCAAAAACGCCACAAATTTCTCAACGACTTCTATTTATGACGAGTTTTTACTCTTCTTTAATATTCTTGAAGTAATATTTCGGTTGTACTTCTAGGAAAGCAAAAAGTGGGGAAATTGTTAAAAAAACGTTCTTTTGGCGACGATAGATGGCCGCTGGGCAGAGAATGGCGCAAGGCCTTAAAGTCAGGCCACACCAAGGAAATTAGAAAAAATTGGTACGAGAAAGTCTGTGCCATTCTGTAGCACCTCTACTTTCGATTGCACTGTGATTGGTGCTCAAGTTAGAACAAGCATTACATCGTAGTTTCTAGCCTTCTCTACTTTCTTGGTTCATCAGTCTCCTCTGAAAATCTCCAAATAATCAAACTAACAGTGCCCATTCGAGAACACGGTTCTCTCCGCGCCAATAGGGCGTTTGTATGAGTGGAAACAATTCTCAGGAAGAGGCTAGTTATTGAGAACAAGGATGTGTAATAGAAGTTGTATTCTCATGTAGCGAAGTTTGAAAATTGGGTATGATTGGAATTTGTTAGAATTTAAAATGTTTGTTTGAACGTTTAAGAATATTGACATCAAGGATAAAAACGAATGTTCATAAATAAGTTTGGATTATCCAAAATTTTGTTTAATTCAACTGAACATTTCCAATTTTTGTGTGGCCAGCAAAATTTCAAGGACCTTCACAAGAAGGATGTGGAGCATAGAGGTGCTTGGCTTCTGGTTCACATGAGAAGAAATTCTGGGGCACAGCTTCATTTTGGTAGTCCTATTTCCAACAATGAAAAATATGATGCTTCGCTGCTCATTTCCATTAGTGTAGGTGATTGGAAAGGCAACCCTTTGTTTGCATGGTAAAGACAAATCTATGAACTTCTTTTTCTGAGAGACTATTGACCATGACTATTGAGAATGAAGTAAAGAGTGCGACTCGACATCAACTAGAAGTTGATCGAGGAATGCACTTGTAAGTAATGTATCTTGTGTTTTGTATTGAGACGCATGTATATCAATGACTTTCCATTATTATTTTTTTCTTGTAAGTGACTAACAAAAGTTACGAAATATATTGTTGTTTGTTTTGAGGTAGATAAGGTGTAATGTTCAATTTCGTGTTTGTAGCAATTTCCAAGTCTTTTTGTTCAAATGAACAGAAGTATTTTATCAATCAGACTGCTTTACTTTGTAATTAGGCTAATAAAGAAGACATTATATTATCATATAAATTATCTTCATCATTGTGTTGCGAAAGTCTACAGTTTATACAATCCACGCGGACTCAAAGTGTAGGTTTGAACAAATGGTAAAATGTCCCCGTTCAAAAAAAATGAATTTGTAAACTTCCAATTGATGAAAAATTGACTTTTAATTTAGGCTATTACTGATAATTTCTTTATACAAAGTATTTGTATGTATTTCGTTTCGTAGCTCATTTTGACAGAAAACACATTTTCCTTTTCTCTCAAAAACTTGTCTTCATGGACATATTACCTTCTACATGGCACCATGTCGTGGTTTCTCAAAAGGGATTATTAAAAAAATTGAATAACGGAGCTGGTCGCAGGTTGCTGGTCGCGGAGAGAAGTGGTCTGTTAACGAGTGTATTATTTCCATGCAGTATAAAGGTACCAGTGTCTGTTCAAAAAAAAAAAGCGGTCGTTTACAGGGATGGCTGTGTAATAAGGGTGGTCTTTCACCGAGGTTTTGCTATATGTGTATAGATGAATACTGACACTACTCATCGGAGCCACCGTGAAATATATCGGCGACGTACGCACTGCAGTTATGTGATCCTCCTACATTTGTCGCATTCCGATAGATTGCGTGAATTGCAGTCATGGAATTCAAAGCGATGTCGCTGCTTGCGTCACTGGCAGCGTTACCTGTTGCCACAGAGGCGTTCTAGCACGACTGTTCTTCTTACGTAATTCGTGTTTTTTATAACAAAATACGTATTAAGATTGCGCTACAATTAACATTTTTGTTAGCTGCTCTGCTAAGAAAGACGCTTTATCGAGAGAAAAAAGACATCTGCATTGTAGTTTCAAAATTTTGAGAAGATATTAGATTCAATTAATGAAGAATCTGTTCACAAGGAATTGAGTGAGTAAGCCTTTTTATCTTAAACGCTAAACGTAGTGCACACTGTTGTACTATTCTACAAATATTTGATTTTTGCATGTTGGCAGGTCAGTTTATTGCATTCGACAAAATAATCAGCATAAGATTTAGAGTCTCCCTTTTAGGAATCCTCTCTACAATACACTAAGAATAGATTAGAGTTTTCAACAATATATAAGAAAGCATATACACAAAACCCTAAAATGCGATTCCGCTGTAAAGGAAGAAATTCCCCTGTTCTTCATCCAACGGATTGAAGACAATAAATGTAGAAATTTCTGATTATGACATACGAAACATCACTGTGGCTTAAACTGTAATCGCACATAATTCAGAAGCGAAGCGTCATAGGCCCTTAACACCAGATTTTCGTGTTCAGGGACGCGATTGTTTTGGGGGCAGGCGAGATTTGTGAAGATACGCGTTTTAGGGACAGGTGAGTAAACAATGCGGGGTAGGTGGAGTAGGGGAGGGGAACGTGGGAAACAACGGGGATAGGTGGGACACAGTCAGGAGCAGGTGGAGCCCAAATCCTCTTGATTAGGCAGTATTCAACAAAATGAAATCGAAGTTTTTAAAGTTTCTATTCAGAAAGGGTCCAAAAAATGTATACATTCATTGAAAATACATTCTTTGCTGCCGATCTCACTAAGGGTCTTCAGCTACAAAATTCAATAATAGACAGTTCACCCAAAATTTTAGACACGACAGTTTCCGAAACTTTTTCCTATGAAATTCTCAAAATAATTGGTAAACTAAAAAATAAATATTCGTCGGGTTTAGATTACTTCGCGGATTCTTTGTTAAAGACTATTGCGTATGCCATTATACACCCGTTAACTCACATATTTAATGCATCATTATGCACTGGAACGTTTCCAGATATTTTCAAAAGAGCTAAAATTAAGCCGCTCTTCAAAAAAGGCAACAAAAATGAAATTCAAAATTATCGGCCCATTTCTCTTCTATCAGTTTTTTTCAAAAATATTAGAGAGAGTTTTTTAAGTACGAATGGAAACCTTTCTCAGTAAACATGACGCGCTTTCAGATTGCCAATAATGATTTACAAAATCAAAATCAACAGAAACAGCCATATTTTCTTTTCTTAAAGATGTCACCTCATCATTGGAGCAAAACGAGGCACCTATTGGATTATTTTTAGATCTCTCAAAAGCTTTTGACGTCATTGATCATGACATTTTACTTTCCAAATTACCTTCATATGGAATCCGTGGTATTGCTCTAGATTGGTTATGTTCGTACCTTAAACAAAGATCTCAGAGAGGGGAAATACCTTACTGGATTGATGGCACAATTCGTACGCACCTTTTCGACTCTTTGCACATTGCACGTGGAGTTCCCCAAGGATCGATTTTAGGCCCTATTCTGTTCCTACTTTACGTAAACGATATGCCCTCGACGATTCGAAGCGGAAGAACGGTTCTTTTTGCGGATGATACAAACATCCTTTGCAATAAAGAAACCGTAAATAGTATAATATCATATGTTTCAAATTGGTTCCGAAATAACAAAGTAATAGTAAACGAAAAGAAAACGGTTTTAATGCAGTTTGTTTTCTAGGGCTTTTATCCAGCCGACAGCCGGTTGCCCTTTATGTCCCGAAGGGACGCACATTTGACCATACACTAGACAAACACTCTTACGGGCTGCTCTGATCTGGGGTCAGCAGAACGCGAGGCCCTCCGCGACAACACACACAAAGTCAAGGAAAAACAGCCATGACCAAGGCGGGACTCGAACCCGCGACCCTTCGGACCGAAGCGCTGAGTCGGTACTCGCTCTTAGTTTAATGCAGTTTTCCATTTCAAATAAACAATTCTGTGCTGCTTTGAAAATGAACGGTGTACCATTGGCTGATGTTAAGGCAACAAAATTTTTAGGTCTCTCAATTCAGTCAAACCTTAAAAGGAACGTCCATTTAAATGAATTGAACACAAAATTTAGTTAATTATGCTACGCGTTCAGAATTCTTGCAAATTCAGTCAGCCTTCATACTGCTCGTTGTGTATATTTCGCAAATGTTCATTACCGCCTGAGGTATGGCATAATATTCTGGGGAAATACATCTGATAGCTCCCAGACTTTCAGATTACAAAAACGAATTATACGAATAATAACCAAATCCCACCCACGTGATTATTGTAAGCCTCTCTTCATTAATCTAGGAATTCTACCATTACCTTGTCTGTTGATTTACGAATCAGTGGTTTTTGTCAAAAATGACTTGCTTAAGGGCAGAAAATACCGAAGTCTATTACTGTAACACTCGACGTAGAAATCATATTCATCAGGTGACAGTATCAACAGCTCATTACAAAATATTCACATACAATACATGCACATTATTTTACAACACTTTGCCAGATGACATTAAACGATTAAATTCGATAGAAAAGTTTAAATCCCAAGTGAAATCGTTTCTGCTGCATAACTGTTTCTATACAATTAGAGACTATACTGATCATCACAAGGAAAGTAACATTAATATTAACAATGATACATAATGCATTATTTACCATTTGGACTCTATAAATGTGTATAAACAGCCTGTAACAAGTATTGTACTGCAGCCTCCGGGTCAATGACCCCCATCTCGATCAGGTTTTTCGTCCAGTTTCCCTGATCCATTGAGCCAATGCTGAGATGGCCCCTTGTTTTGCTTCTGGACATAAATGTAACTTCATTATCTGTGCACGTCTTCTAGAATTCATTGGGAAATATACTTATTCAAATTATCGTTTCCATGTTGTTGCGGCAGGAAGTATTATTCCTTGACGAAGGACATGATGGATAAAAGCCCAAAATTTATTGCTTATGTATTCTTGAAAATAGATTTTATTACATGGGAGCTTTTTTTTATTTCAAAATTCATGTAGTATATGACTTAGTGTAAGGATCACAGAATTTTGAAAATATGCACAGAATTCACTTCTCCCCATAGCACGTCATACGCAGTTTTAACTGTTTTTGACGTAAAATAAATAAATATATAAATAAGTAAATAAATAGACAATGAATATAATTGGAACGCGGAGACATACGGCAGTTACTCCTGCTTGCTATTTTAGTTGAGTGTTTTGTTAGATGTTCATACGATTTCGTGTGTTTTATTGTCAACTAATCATCCACCCCTATTAGCAACTAAACATCGTCGATGCCGCTGGACTACTGACCGAGTGTGCACATTGTTTGGTTACGTTTGTGTTACGTTTTTGGGAGTTTTAGTTATTTTACCTCCAGCCCTTAGCATATAATGTAGAAACCCGAAATGCATCTAAAATTAAATTGCATGAGAAAAACCGACTAAATAAGTCACGATAAAAATTAAAGTCTCTATTTGATTCTGTGCAATTTAGCCCAAACGATTAGTAATACTAGAATGTTTGCTCACTCTCTCTCTCTCTCTCTCTCTCTCTCTCTCTCTCTCTCTCACACACACACACACACACACACAAACGCGCGCGCGCGCGTACTAAACTACCACATGTCGGTGAGTACTAGGAAGGTTAGAGTTTGTCCCGGCTGGCGAAGAAAACTGGGGAAGAGAACTCCCCGCAAGCCGACGTTTAGGTCGGCACCAGATCTTATCAGATCAGGTCGGATCATTTATATGGTTGACGCGCCCGAAAACGATAAATACGCACTCATTTAAACCTAGAGTTGTGCCATTCCTTTGTCGGCCTCTCGGTGACGCGCGTCTGTTTTGTGGGACAGACCTGTTCCTCTTCGTCACGCAACCGCTTTGTTTTTCTTACAATGCTAATCTCATATCCTTTGGTCCTCGCTCTCAGTTAACAAAGAACTATGTTCAAATGCAAAATCTAATGTAGGTTAGTGATGTACAAGAATAGTTCCATTTGAAAATACAGTGAGGAGTTTGCTTCTGTTTTCTCAAGGTAATGCCAGAGCATTATGTCTGATTGACTTTTATTGCGGACAACATTTTCGTGTATGTTTTGTCACATTCTTACTCGCAATAAGTTTCCTATTATGATATCCCAGTAATTTGGGGCGGTCATTCGTCCCCGAGATCTCCCAATATATGGTTCCTAATATATAGTTGAGTATCTTTTCGCTTGGCAGGATAGAAAATATTTCAAAGCAATTACGGTGCTTCTGAAAAATATATTGAGTGACATTTGTAACAAAGGCAAGTAAAATTTTAATAAATGTTAATAGAACAATGTAGGCTTTCATGGCCGGAGTTGTATTTAAAGTTTTCTTCCGGGCTGAAGGACCGTGGTCGATTGGAAAACATATTTCCAGACGTTTCGTCCGCAACGACGGCAGACATCTTCAGTGGCGATGTGGTCTCGGACGAGGGATCCTCCAATGGACCACGGTCCTTCAGCCCGGAAGAACTTTGAATGAAAATGTTAATAGAGTTAAAGTTTTAATGAAAATATTTTTGCAGAAATTAGAAATGGAAAGAAAGTGAAGCAGAACATTTTCAACATCTTATAAACTGAATTGATCTTTGAGGGTATGCTACAGAATTAATGGCGCTGCAAGTCGTCCTGATGACAGAATTGATTTCACCCTACTTTCGAGGAAGCAACAGCTCAAAGCGCGATGTGCGGCAGTGTTCTTGAGACATACTGTATTAATACATTGGCTGCGACATCTAGTATCAACCTCACTAACAACTCTTGAGTCTCTCCTGTTTTAAACCAACTGCTAGGTCGCGCGAATTGCTTGCTGGTCTGCACAGGATGTTCGCTGCTATCGCTACGAGCAACGCTCTCTGTTGGCGAGTAGGTGAACTACTAGCTCTCTGAGAGATGGCGGAACTACAAGCAATGAATCATCTTTTCGGTATTTTCATTTAGTAAATGGCATTCTTTTTATCACTTAGTAAAATGCACTTTTAGTTCTGAGAAATCTTAATGCGTGAATCATCAAATATCGAACAAATGCTCTTGATGTGATTACAGGAAATACTCGTAATTTATTACACCTTATAATATCCAAAGAATAGAATTCATATTAGAATAAAATAAAACATTTTCAGTTGAATTAATTTCTTCAAGTACGTTTTTCATGCACACAAACTAAAATTACACAGTTAATCCTTTAGTTTCTGTTGAACATGGTAGTTAATGTTGAGTTATAACATTATTTATTTATTTTTTCACAGCTTTTCTGGTACATGTTTTAGGAGTCACATAAATATTTCTATCAAGCATGATTTCCTTAGTACAATACTTTTAACAACATATATTTATTTACGAACTAATTAGAGGGTAAACAATTCTACTTTTCTAACTAATTCTAATTAACATTCTAATTCTTCTAACAATATAAATTTAAACCCTTAGTATATAAATTAATAAGTAAATAATTCTTTAACACACAAATTTATTTAGGAACCCATAGTTCCTCTGACTAAAGAACAGGTGCTCAGGATCATAACTTTCTGTAAATTGACGAAAACGGTCGTCTCGATCCCCAGTTTATTCAGAGAGTGCTTCAGGCCCGTAGGTATCACACCTGTTGTTCAGAGAACCATCGGTACAATCTCCACGTCCAATACATGCCACTGCTCCTTTACAACTCGTGTTAGTTCTCTGTACTTTTGAATTTACTTTTGTGTGTTGTGTCGAGATTGCTAATATCTACAACTGCTATGTCTATCAGCCCTACTTTTGTTGTAGATGTATCCCAGAGCTTAGAGACGTTCTTGATGACATTTTGTGGATGGTACTTGTAGTAGGGTGTATCAAATTTACCAGCAATTCCACATTTCTTGCAAGGTGGGCGTGGATAATTCTTGCTACCATATTGCACCTCTGTTTATAATCCGTTGGGACCAACATATTTCAACCCATAGTGATGTGTTGGATCGTTTCTTGGACTATACCACAAGCCCGGTAGATATCAAAAGACATTTCGGGGTCTTTAATAATGTGCTTGAGATAATTTCTTGTCGCAGTTACCTGGTCCTTGATTGCTACCGGGAATCCTTCAGTCTAGGGGTACAGATATCCTATTTAAGCCACTTGTGCGACAAGCAGGTGTTGATATTATTATTATTATTATTATTATTATTATTATTATTATTATTATTATTATTATTATTATTATTGAGAAGAAATAAAAGAGGTCATCTTCGTCAACATATTATTTTTATTAAGATAGCCGGCTTTCGACGGCTTTGCCGTCATCGTCAGTATCGCTGCTTTCGGCAAAGTCGGTAGACTGTCTATACCTGAATGCAAAGCCGTCTATCTTAATAAAAATAATGTATTGACGAAGATGACCTCTTTTATTTCTTCCCATAAAAACGTCAACAACACCACATCAGAATTCCCACAATTATTATAAAATTTTTTTATATAAAACCAAAACAAAGAAATATTAAAATACATTCCTACCGATTGGAAAAATATTTATACATGACAGAATTAAAAATGAAATCCTAATAAATTGAAATAAAATATAAATAAGTCGCAAAGGAACAGAATACAAGGATTGTCATATGATAAAACAAACTGAGAAAAATATTTTGGAATGAATCCTGTCTTCCCCATCTTGGGCCTTTTCCGCATGGAACCTTCAGAATCTCTTCTTCGCCCTTTAACCACAAAGAGTTGAATAATGAAAAACGAGGTTAGCAATATTCGAAAACTAGATATTTTTGCTCCTGAGTTAGAGAAAACGTATTTGCATCAGCAAACATCTAATGGATTTCACATTTTAGTGTTTCCAAAAAAATAATAACTCATATCGCCGGCTCGACTTCTACCGCAAATAGGTAATCGAGAGCTTAGTGGATCGTTTGCATAGTGAAGCTTTATTTATCAATACATCTTATTAATTTAAATTAATCTTCTCTTCTACGTTTGGTAGTCTCTGAAAACTATTGAAATATTAATATTCTCGAAACGTCTGATGTAACTTTTTTTGCATTACATGTTGCGCGAAATGGTGAGCTTGGATGAGCCATGAAGTAGATGAGAAACCTTATGGAAGATACATTACAATTAGCGAAGAAAATTTGCTCATGAGATCTAAAAGTCAATCAAATACTTTCTTATAAACTCATCTGAGGATTCAGCGAGTAAGAAATATTTTTTACCAGCACTAGGCTGTGAAGGAAAAGACGATTTTTTCTCCCAAACGGCTGCTTAACTGAACACCACTACCTCCCGGAAAAGAACCGGCACTACATTAACTGCACTTGCGACCATTATAGCTACGGCGCTAAACAACCAAATAATCATTCAACAGCAGTGCCAAAGCAAACAGTGCTTCTTACGGCGAACATGGTGTAGGCCCGTCCTGAAGCCATGGTTCACTTGATTCGATGCAGTGGACTGTGTATGTTTGTGTTTATATTTCTAGCTATTGGCGGACTTTTATCCATTGGTTGAAGACTTAAACCCTGTGCCAATCTTTGACAAGAGTTTATCCCTCGGCCAATCAATCATCATCTTGTCACCAAATGACAGCTCCACTGTATAAATTTGAGTAATCGTTTAAGGAAAAACTTCAACGCAGTAGTATCTGTCGTGATAGACCAATGAGACAGCGCACAGTCTTATATGGATATTATAAGTGATAAATAATTAATCTTTTCGAATATTTACTATAGCTTTAGGCTTAAAATACTCGTTCAACAATCACTGTTTTTTTTTCAAGCGTTCGATTTGGCTGAAGATACAGAAATCTCACTCCAGGAAAAAATGAAGCGTGTGTTAATATGAATCGAGAACTGATAGTGGCTCACACTTGAGTCGACGGTACGTCGGTACGTTTGCGGATTTGGTGGTAGCGGATTCGGTGGTATAACGGTCAGCGTACCGGACTCTTGTACCCGAGTTTGCGGGTTCAAACCCGATCGAAGCCGTGGATTTTTAAGGGCGAAAAATCCTTCGTACGCCTTCCTTCGGAGGGGAAGTAAAGCCGGCTGTCCCATGTTAGTAGATTTACTGCATGTAAAAGATCCTCAAGCCTAAATGAAGCCTCTGAGCAAAATTGAGATCCGCCTGTTTCGTCGCCCAAGATAATACCTCCTTTCTCCGCTAGGTGGTGAAAGGAGCGTAACGAAATTTGCGTGGTTAGACGGAAGAGCGGGCCTGATGGCCCGAGTCCCGCCACGTAAAATAAGGCACTAACTAACTAACTACGTCAGCGGAAAGTTTGAAACGGGCAGAGTTCGTTGAGGGCCCAAACTGATGTCTTTGATTTACCAGTGACCGGGAGGTGCTTTGAGAAGGGGAGTGCGGGTCACTACGATGCTGGATTTTCTTTACTAGCTTCATACTGAGATCGAATCAGCCTCGTCGCTTTCTGGAAGAGAATTCAAGAGGCCAGCTGCACTCGTAATTTTCGTGGTTCCTTAAATCAACCCTAGGTAATAGCCGGGTCAGTACCCTAATAAACGGTCAAAGAACTGCACACGCTTCTTCATTTTTCTCGTATCGTCGCCCCTTAAGCACACAGTCTGTGCCACACACTTATTGATGTACTACACTAACAGACCTGTCGGTCCGTGTCTTTACCTAAAACTTTTCGAGAATTGCTGCCGATCTCACCAAGGGTCTTCAGCCACAAAATTCAATATCAGACATTTTCCCAAAAAATGTAGACACGATGTTCGTTTTCGAAACTTCTTCCTATTTAATTCTCAAAATAAGCGGCTAACTAAAAAATAAGTATTCGGCCGGTGTAGATGAATTCCCAGATTATTTGTCAAAGACCTGTGCGCCTTCCATTATACACCTGTTAACTCGCATTTTGAATGCATCCTTATGGAGCGGAACGTTTTCAGATACTTTCAAAACGGCTAAGATTCAGACGCTTTTTGAAAAAGGCCACAAAAATTAAATTCAAAATTATCGGCCAGTTTCTCTTCTGTCGGTTTTCTAAAACATAATTAAGACTTTCGTACGTACGTATGAAAACCTTTCTTAGTAAACACGACGCGCTTTCAGATTGCCAACATGGATTTAGAAAATCGAAATCTACGCAAATAGCCATATTTTCTTTTCTAAAAGATGTCGCCTCGTCATTGGACCAAAACGAAGCACCGATTGGATATTTTTAGATCTCTCAAATGCATTTGATGTCATTGATCATGACATTTTACTTTCAAAATTACATTCATATGGAATGAGGTTATCAATTCGTGAATTAATCTATCACAGGCCAATACATTTAATTAATTGAATTCAAAAGTGCAAAATGTTCATATGGCTTCAGCTTATGACTATCAGAGAAAACCGTGAAAGTTTTACACCATGACTTTCCAAGGAAAGTAATTTACTGGTTTCGCAATCTAGGTGTGCACATCGATCCGCAACTGTAT
Source organism: Teleogryllus occipitalis (assembly GCA_011170035.1). Taxonomy (NCBI): domain Eukaryota; kingdom Metazoa; phylum Arthropoda; class Insecta; order Orthoptera; family Gryllidae; genus Teleogryllus; species Teleogryllus occipitalis. The sequence continues at coordinate 60,313 of BLKR01002750.1, forward strand.
GCGTCGTTGTACACATTATGTACACATCCTTTCAATTTCATCCTGAACACATCAATACATTCCAATTGGCACTCAAGCGTACATTCATTCGGGCCAAAGTACACAATTTGTACACAAAAATATACATCGTGACAAGCTTATGTGTACATCCCAAACATTGGTGATATAACTTTGTACAATAAATGTAACTTTACTCTCTGCACTCACGAAAATACGTGCAATTGTACTCCCTCCACATATATCACATTTAACGCCGCGATTCACGATTGTAATTTTATATTGACTCAATAACAGCAATAATAATGATTGATTTTTTTCGTGTTTCCGGGCGCGTCAACCGGTTTGGTCATTAGTCCCGTTAGTGTAGTGCATGTTTTTTTCCTCGGGAGATGGCGGTGATCTTCCCCCGCTGGTTGGCGAGATCCGGCGCCGACCTACCGTCGGCTAGTGGGGTTTCGTCCTAACCAGGACTCTCCCACCAGCGGGGCATCGCTCCAGCCGGGACAAGCTCTAAGCTCCCGACCCGTCTCCCGGAAAATGTGGAAGTGTAGTGCATGTTAGTGTAAGTATGTGTGTAAGGGGAGAGGATAGGACAAGGATGAGGAAGGAAATATCGTGCGCGGTCCGTGGCCCGTTTGGTAGGGCACTGCTCCGGCATTCGCCTGGTGTTGATCGGAGAAACCACGGAAAACTACCGATCAGAGCAGCCGGCCGCTAGACTTCTCCTCCAGACAGCGACTGAATTCGACCTAGCTGAAAAGCTAGTGTCGAAAATCCTGCCGCCGTCAGGACTCGAACCTAGGACCTCCCGGTCAGAGGCGCTGCAGTAACATCAGTTGATGCACTGAGCTACCGCTCCCAGTGAACACATTCTGAATGCAGGAGCTTTTACAATGTGTTGCATTTAACATGCAAGGAGCTGAATTTAATGTCACATACACTGATACTGTGAAACCGCCGAAAGGAAAAGAAACTTGGTGCTGGTACCAGTTATTTAAACAAAAACTACTATATTTTGCGTATTTTTTTGTTTGAAATGGAAGCAAATTATTTTTCTCAAAAATTGTTCCAAATATTTGCTATAATTTTTTTTCTCGAATTGAGCAAAAGACTCTCAAAAATGGAGCAAGTCACATTTTCAGAGAACTCTATGTACTGTTCTCGAAAATTAGACAAAACCTTGCCACCATAAAACTACAATATTGATGACAGAGATGCTGTTTGCTTAATGAAATCTGTTCTCGCAAACTAGCTCATCAAATAATGTAAATGATTAACCTCTAATGTTTGAAAATTGAAAAAGCAATGTTCAATTTTTTGAGCATCGGGAAGGTAGAGTTCAACTGTGAGGGTTGTCATATAGGGGTAACGTGCCCGGTGTGTCTGAGGATGAGTTCGAATTCTAGAGTGGAGAAAAAAATTTGGTAATATGATGCAATGTTTTGCATGTTTACGTAGTAATATATTTTTGCCGTTAAATATTGGTAGAAAGTATGCGCTGTTGTATAACAACTTTCCTGCTTCTGTTGACTACTAATCGCGAAGGCAAGTCGCGTTATCTCATGTGGTAAAGATACGTGATTTCCCTCTTATCATTGCTTATTCCCCGTTGGCTTAGTGCATACATCGACATATGATTCATTTCAACGTAGATATCCAATGCGGAATCGCCTCTCAAGTCGTAACTGGTGAGTCACTCACGACAACAAAGCATTCTAAAGGAAATATTTTGAAAAGTTATCGCTAGGCTGATCAATACAGGTCCGTCATTCCAATAGCATACACACTGGGCCGTTGACACACCTTCGCATAGAGATAGCGAGATAAGCTTCTTCTTCGAGGGAGTTACATACCTACTTTTTAAAACACATGGCTCTTTGATAATTAGATTAGAATCTACCATTTGGGAGATAAAGTTATCACTCTCGTAAACATATTTTCACTTTTTTGTATATTAATCGCAGAGCAGGGAAAGTTATGTAATGCATACAAGAAAAAGTGCCTACATTTGTAGTGAAAACGTCATTTTGTCTCCCAGATGGTGAAAAAATATATATTTCTTGGCCCATTCGTAATTAGTCACTTTCAATAATACAGTGTGCTATCAGAATCTACATTTTGGGGGTCCTTAATACCGAAAATTCTAATATCGTTGATTAACCCATGTGTCTGCTCGTACGTTCCTCTGCTAGTGTGAGAGCTGTAGATATTTTGCCACAATTGGCATTTCCGAATCATCCTAGGCGATGTCAAAGCCAATCGAATTAAACACAAATATTTTCCATTTTGGCTTTGCTTTACTTGAAACTCCAACGATATTCGAAATTCGATGTTCAAAATTCTGGAAAATGAGGTTTCAGTTTTTCTTTATTATGTTGCGACATCATTAAAGTACGGTTCTAAAAATTTGTCGAATTGAGCGAAGTTAACTGGATTATATGGCATAGAACCGATTTTCATTTAAAATCTCTTAATTTTTAGAAAATATCAAAAATTTCAGTAACGACGTACATATATTTCCCCTTTAACATTAAATTCCTGGATCTTTCTTACATTTAATAACATTTATTAATACAAAACAGTGTGTCCCTCCAAATGTGGGTCACACGCTTATTATCTGAAGCGTGTTTGATATTCAAATGCGATTTTCGCTCAACAACGCGCAATCATGACGCAAGAAATACGCCGTTATGATAATCTTAGTAAAATTTGTACTTTTCCAGAAATTTATTAATATTTGAATTTTTAAATGAATAATATATTTTTTTCTCTCTAGCAACAGAGAGATCGTGAAAACGGTAATAAATTTATCACATGTTTATGATTTTATAATAATTCGAGTATTAAACTACTCTTTCTCACATGTAATTTTAAATTAAACGGTCAAAATTTTCTGTAGTGGCCCTTGCAACTGTCACCATTTGAGAAAGTTGCTATCGCGGAATCTAATATGTTACCGTTGTAGCCGTTACCCTAAGTTAAAAGGTATAGTGGACACTACATGACCGAGCAGTTGAAATGCAACCTTAAAAAAAGATGATTAAATTCCTCGAAAACAAAAAATATTACATACATTATCACTAATGTGTACTACTAGCCTCATGGTTCGCAATTGGTAAGCAAAAACTTCTATAAGATATCATAAACCATTTACAAGTTATGAGGACGGCACATAGTTGGTGAGATATTCGGTATATTCACCGTGCCCTCTTTCTAAATGTTATTGGTTTTGGCATTATTAGAAAGTGACAGAATCTCTGCAATATTACTACTTCATTATAATATCTTAAATTATGTACATTTATCTTAGCTGACACTGTGGACTTCTCCTGTGTTTGTCGGCTTGCTTGAATTCAGAAGTTACACATGCTACCGTGGCGATACTTACTAAGTCATTTGGCGGTTGAAGGATTCATTAGGAGATACACATACCATTACGCATACACTGTCAAAAATCTGTTGTTTAATTTTGAATGAGATTTGCAGGTCGCTTTCGACGGGTAGGTTCTCGTAACATATGTCAAGTCGGGACTTATTTTACCAACCTTAATTTTTAAAAAAACAGTTGAATCGATATAAATGTAGATTGGAATTTTATGAGGCCCACAGCTTTTGTACATTCGATCGCACTTAAAATATGTATCATAATACATGAGAGATATGTGATCAACACCGTGTAACATATCTTCCAAGTGGGAGAGTGCTGATTCATATCAATTCCAATGCGTTCTTTAAGGTGTCACACGAGATGGTGAGAATGTGTTGTCACTACGCATTGCATTTATCATTGGAGCATTGTATTCATCGCTATACTCTATTGCAACAATGTTCATTGTAGCCGTGGATCTTTGTAAGAAATATCAGAGGATGGAAAATATGGGAGAAATGAAGAAAAAACTATTAGGCTAACAGTTTCTTTATTGAAAAGAAAGCAGATTCCATCTTTTGGAAGCGGGGGCTGCTAGTCAAGCTCGAACGGACCATCAGTCGATTAGCTCGCAGAGGAAAGGGCGCGCGGTGGCGCTGCAGTAGAGGTCGTCGAGGCCCTTTCCTGGCACCAGCCCTAAGCAGAGGGCGCGCCCTAGTTCGTTGGGCTGCCCCGGCGCCCACACCTCGTAGCCCGTCGAAGACAGCGGATCGCCTGCACCCAAAAGCGCAATTAGGATCTCTTTCCTTCATTGGCACTCGCTTTCATCACGATCTTTGGGAAAAACACTTGTAACTGTGTATTAGTGTTATCTGCAAATGTGAATACTTGAAAGTTCTTAAAAATTGCAAGCTTTTAACATCTGGAGATATCCTACAAATATGTTTGCCCATGAAGAGATAACATTGCTGAATTTCATTACGTGCGCATAGTGAAGCTATATCTATGTCAAGAAGTAAAACAAGTGCTATCTCAGCATTTGCTCAGTGGATCAGAGAAACTGGACGAAAACCTGATCGACATGGGGTTTATTCACTTACACCCTAAAGTACAGTATTTATTACAGTCACATATAGTCCTTTTAAAATTATTCAATACAAATTTAACTAAGGCGTATCATTAAAAAATAAATATTAATTTCCTTTTTGATGATCAGTATAGTATCTAATTTTTAGATCTCGATATTTTAAGCCCAAAAATCTGATGATTTAGACACCTAAATTAAGTAACAAAATTATGAAATTAGACACTACTAGGCATAAAACGTGCCGTTTATGCGCAGAAAATGCATTGCAAAATAATTAAACGAGGGATATCGAAATCATTAGACATGAAAAGTTATGTTTCCAACATCTAAATTTGATCACAAAAGGATTAATTTAGGGCTTTTTATTATTCAGGAAAGTCAAATATTTTCACATTTATGAGAGTGACTACAAGCGTATTATTTTGTTCACTTTCATAAGTAAACAGAACAGTATTTAATCAAGATTCAATAAGAACCACATACACAAAGGGAAGATAACTCGAAAAGTTCCTTTTTATTTTCTAGGGGTTAAAGAGTTGAGCCAGTTTTGTAAGACTCGCATTTCCGACAGTAGGCTTTCGCCTACCTTATGTTTTTCCTCGCCTGGATTGCGTAGATGAAGCGGGGCGGCGATAAGTCACAACCTGTCAACTGCGCAGTTGCTAAGGGCATGGGTGTAGTTGTCTTAAAAGTGCCTGCTGATTGGAGACGAATGTGACTATTTGTATTGACTTGCAGAGCTACTTGTGTTCGGTGTGTTGGGCGAGAGATTTCTGTGCGTAACCTGACAGTGTACGTTCGCCGATCAGGGAATTTTAGCGTTTCCGGAAATTCAGGAAGGTACATGTGTTTCGGAATAACATTTTTAAAAAAAATGTAAGAAAATATAATTTTTTAGAACTATTTGTTTTAGACAACAGTTTTCCGTAAAAATATGAAAATAGGCATCAACCGCCCTTTTAGTGAATTTTAGGCTTTAACAGATTCTCTCAATTGATTAATTTTTTTCGTGATTTGTAAAGATCTGCAATTATTTTCTACAACCTTCTAAAGAAATTAAATAGGCATTTGTCCTAAATCCGTGGTCTACTGCCTATATAGAAAGAGTTATGCAGTAGAAAAAATTTTAATTTTTAGATAATCTTGTTTAAGATTTTAATGTTTCATGTCATCAGACAAAGTATTTGTATTAATCTACATGCATTATACGTGGATATCTTGATGTAAGCTCATGATTATAAATATCGGAATTGCATGAACATACGTTTCCACGTTTAAGTAATCCAGTTTTGAAAAAATTACAGATTCGTACAATAATGGGCAATGCTCAATTTATATTTTAAGACACATGCGGTGATCATTTGCTTATAATTAATATTTTTTTCTGTAATATAAAAGTCTGTGTACTATAGGATGAGTCTCCCCGAATATTATGTCATATCTCGTTTTGGAGCTATTAATATTGTGTATTGAAAAAGGAAAGGCAAAACACTTGTGCCTGATGTTTTGGGCATCTTACCTAGCGAAGTGACCCAATTCTGCTCTCCCGTAACATCTGACACACCTGTCCACACGGCGCCTGGCACCTCGTACTGGCTCATAAGGCTGACGGCCAAGTCAGCTTCTTCCTGTGACCAAATAACGAATTGTTTACGTTTGTCACATATAAAAAAAACATTAATCGGCAATCGTAATAGATCTTCATGGTAGTGTTTCAAACGATGTTTTTGAAAAATATAATCCGTGTTTGAGGAGTCCATTGGGGACATCCTCCCTCTTAGTTTGTTTGCATATTATTGTGTATATTTTATATACAAAACAGTACTGTAAAGTGGCTATGTACGCTGTTTGAGAAAATTATTGAAAAAAAAAATAATCCGTTTATGCTTGGTTTGGTATGAAACGCACGACCAAAAGGGACCGCTATGAAGGATTAAATGGTATGATTTGGCTGCCTAAGGAATAATCATAGAATGGGAGTCAGGGTACGGAAAAATTCGCTTCTTTTATCACATTTTTCACTTGATGGAACGTAAAGCTCGGCACACGGAGGTGGTAGGTCAGTTGTCTGACGCTTTTTAACGCAAATCTGAGCAGCTGACGCTTAGCGCAAATTTCTTAGTAAACCATTAAGAGGTTTTAAGTTGCATTTAAAAGGGAGCAAGGCGAAGGAGGGACCCCAGCGAAGATTTTTTCCCTCTATCTTTTTTTACGTAAGCAGATATTTCTTCGTTTTTCTCTTAATATAAACTATCTTAACTCTTGAGCGTCATTCGACGTTCTTCGGATGATAACAGAACTATTCGAAACATTCCCAAGCGGAATTCCTTCGTGAAAATTCCCGCTTTCTCGTACAGAGAGGTCTCCCAACATAATGTTGCAATACGTAAATATAAAAATGACGTGTGCAATCGAAGCAACACAGTGAAAAAGCCTATAATAAATGTAAAGTGTCTTGCGTACACTACAGTCTTTAAATAACCCCAAATAATAAGAATCTGATGTAGTAACGTCAGATCTTGCTTATTAGTTGTAAGGTCTACCGTGTTTTATTAATTTTCCTAGCTCAGGCATTTCAAAGTCGCGGGCAAGGTAACAAGCTTCCTAAAGCTCTCGGACACTGCTCCCTGAGATATTGGCGCAAGATTTAAAAGTAAGGGTTGTACGGAATGACTGGTACGTCACTGGATACCTGGCAGATACGACAGTCTTTGGGAGTATCTTGACAATTACCTGCATAAATTCCGATTTTCTCTTTAAGGCAAAAATGGTCCATTAAAAAGGAATAATATGTCAGTTTTATTTCAAATTCTCAATATAGAGTAAAACTGTTTTAAAAAATTTCAAAAGTAACTTGATTTTTAGTCTTGTTTAACAGACCAAATTCTTGTCAGTTAAATACTCTGTCCGTTCGTAAGCGAGAATTGCCAATTTAGAGATATTTGTTCATTTATTTTATATTATTGCTACATAAAATAAATAACTGAATGATTAAATATCATATCACAAAACGAAAACGAGGAATAAAGTCGCCATTTAATCGCCGTCTGTCAACGAAATGTTTATATAAAGGAGAATTTAGCAAGCAAATAAACATCAAATAGTAATAAATAGTGAAAAAAAAATACGTTTCTCGGTTATTTGATAGAAAAAATCTGCCGAACATATTTTCGCTTGAAGCCACTATTCCCCGCTGCGCGCCCCTTTTTGAATTTTAAGGGGAAATGGGCGTCCAGTAAGGTAGTTGCCCCAGCCGAAGCAGCACCGGACACCCTAGGTGAGCATGTCGCTTGTGCGGGCGCAGTTTGACGTGCCTGTCCGAGATAATTGAAATGTATATTTTGGACACTTCGTTTAAAATGTGGCGGGGCTTCATCGTGCTGAAAGAACAGGTACATTGAACAACGGAAACCAGAGACTGACATACCGTCTAGTGGAAACGGTAATTCCTGTTCTACGAACTCTGGTAAGTGATTTGTTAAGTATCCTGGTAAATTAACACCGTGACGTGTTCTGCGTGAATATTTACTCATTCAATATTCTGAGAATGATCATAATTAATTTTCTGACAACTATTCACCAGAATGTGGTTTAGAAGGAGCCCTTGGATGACAGTTTCTAGAAATAATTATTCTACTTTTCGTGAAAATTACTTCGTCTTTAAATTATACTGTAGTGCAAATGATCTTTGTCTACAAGAAGTCAAGAGTCTTTGAAGAAAAAAGGCACAAAATATCTTATGTGGTTCTCCATCTTGTAATTGTACAAACCTTGTGGGGAAGAAATTCTCTCGTGCCCACTTACTACTTCCGAGTCACAAGAGAGGCCGGGCCGCGTTTTGAGATTAAAGATAGTGAACTAAAAGTAGTTTCTCGCGACCTTCTGTAGATATCAACAAATCCGTTTCTATGCCGTACAATACGATGAGAAATTCGGCCGTGATATTTATGTTCCGCTCGCTCTTAACTGCTGTTACTAAAACCGTACACAAACCGTGAAGTTCATCGTTGATATAAATTCGCCGCATTTTGATATGAAATGCGTGATGCAGTATTCAGTAGACTGATAAGATCTTGACAATTACCTTCACTATTTCCGATTTTCCTTTTAAGGCAAAAAGTGATCAATTAAAAAGCAATATTACGTCAGTTTTATTTAAAATTCTCAATTGAGAGTAAAATATTTTTAAAAAATTTCAAAAGTAACTTGATATTTATTCTTGTTTAACATACAAATATTCCTGTCAGTTAAATACGCTGTCCGTTTGTAAACAAGAATTGCCAGCTTATAGATACTTGTTCATTTATTTCAAATTATGGCTAAATACAATAAATAACTGAATGATTAAATAACTCAACACAAAACGAAAACAAGGAAACGAGTTGCTATAGAAATATTCCCGTTACTTAATGAAATGATTATATAAAGGAGAATTTCGTTAGAAGATAAACATCAAATACTAATAAATAGCGAAGAAAATAAATATAAGACATTTCTAGGTTATTTGATAGAAAAAATCTAGCAAACAATTTTCATTTGAATCCACTATTCCCAACCGTGCGCCGCTTCACCTCTCACGTGCACACCCCTTTTTGAATTTTAAGGGGAAACGGGCGTCCAGTCAAGTAGTTGCCCGAGCCGAAGCAGCACCGGACTCCCTAGGCGGGCATGTCGCTTGTGCGGGCGTAGTAACGTGCTTGTCCTAGATAATTGAAATGAATGTTTGGGACACTTCGTTTAAAATGTGGCGACGCTTCATCGTGCTGAAAGAACAGGTACACTGAACAACGGAAGCCAGAGACTGACATACCGTCTAGTGGAGGCGGTAATTCCCGTTCTACGAACTCTGGTAAGTGATTTGTTAAGTATCCTGGTAAATTAACACCGTGACGTGATCCACATGAATATTTACGGAATCAATATTCTAAGAGTAACAATAATTTGTTTTCTGACAATTAAACACCAAATATTTTTAAAGCATTCTATTCGGAATAGACTTTCACCTGCAGAATGTGATTTAGAAGGAGCCCTTGAATGACAAGTTTCTAGAATTAATTATTTTACTTTTCGTGAAAATTACTTCGCCTTTAAATTATACCTTATTTTAAATCAAAGGTCTTTGAAGAAGAGGAAGAAGAAGAAGAAAGGCACAAAATATCTTATGTGGTTCTCCATCTTGTGATTGTAACAACATTTGTAAGTGAACAAACCTTGTGGTGGAGAAATTCTGTCGTGCTCACTTCTTCCGAGTCAGGAGAGGTGCCCGGCCGCGTTTTGAGATTAAAGATAGAGTAGGAAGATAGAGTAGTAAACCAAGTGGAGTTTCTCGCGACCTTCCGAAGATTTATAGAAATCCGTTGTCATGCCGTACAATACGATCAGAAATTCGGCCGTGATATTTATGTACCGCTTGGTCCCAACTGCTGTAACTAAAACCGTACACAAACCGTGACGTTCATCGTTGATGTAAATTCGCCGCATATTGATATGAAATTCGTGATGTATATTCGAACGTAGACTGATAAGATAAGCTCATAAACGGATCAATTTTTCAACTTTTTTTGATATAGCAGAAATCAGCCGCGCGTTGTTAAAAAGGGTGCTTTCGAATCTTTCACGCAATTAACGTAATTCGAGTTTCTTAATTGCGCGTTCCACGGAGTAGCAACTGTCATTGCTTCAATAGATCCATTAAAAATTTGCATGTAGCAAATAAAGGAAGAAATTATGTTAACAGAAAATTTTATACTCAGAATTCCTTGATAGATGAGTTAGTATGATTCGGTGTTTATATTTGTGTTTATTTATTTAACATTAGAAAAATAGTTTAAAAGAGTTTAAAGAGCCGTACTTTTGAGAAAAGAGCAATCTGTGAACGATTTTCTTTAGCTTAGGAATCTTAGCTGAAACTCATTTGTTAATATCAAATAATGTTAAACAAACGAACGAACGAACGAACGAATATCCGTTGAGGACATCAAATAAATAATCCACATTTTCCCTGTCATGAAATAAATCTCTCTTTATTTCAGTAAGGTATTTTTGCTGTCAGATCGTCGCTTAATGAACGAACACGAATTTTAGAGATATACAACTAATTTTGTGCGAAGGTAATTTCAAAAGTAAATTGTTATGATTCAGTATGTCAAATGCTTTTGAAAGGACTAACTCATGATGTGATCCATATTGGTAAGATGAACTGACATTTTTTAAATATAGAAATATGGTTTTCTTCGTAGATTTTGGTTCTCGAAATCCAACTTGGCAATCCGGAAAAAATCTAATTCACTGAGAGAAATTTGAAACGTTTGGAAAAAATTTTTCACTAATAATTTTTTTAACTGACAAATACAAATTGGCTGATAATTATGAATTTTGTTGTGGTCATCTTTTTAAGTGAAGTTTGATGTAATGAATATTATCCTGAATTATTACGGTAAATAAGGATGTATTCGATTTGTTAATAAACGTATGTGTAGTGGTAGTCTAAAAAGTCTTTAAAGAACAATAGAGAAGTTGTCACGGACCGAATAATATTTTTTTAGTTTGTGGGAATTTTGCAAAGAAACATCTCATTGAAACATGAGGACAATATTTATATTTTTTTAATTGTATAAGTATTTAGAGTTAGTATTCAAATGCAGACTAATTTTGTTAAATTATTTAATTTATGCTGTGTAAAACATAAATTATTTATTTTTCGTTCTTCAGCAAGGTGCGTGGAAGTTTTTGGAAAACAAATTTTTGTGCTTTACTTTGGAAGCAGACCTTTTTGCCGATGCCGGCCTCCAGTACATTGCAAAATATACTAGTAGTAGTGCTTAAATTAACAGCATTATTGTTTAGTTATATAGCCATTTCTTGTGGGGTCCCCTGCGGAGCCCCTAGTTTTTCTCCGTGTTCCGCACTGACATCAGAGTGCAGCTGTGGGAAGCGAAAGCGGAATGCGCACCTGTGAGTTGAGCACGGCGAGGTACCCGCCCTCGGCCTCGCAGCGCGCCTTGGCCTCGAACCAGTTGCCCCAATCGAAGTGCATCTTGTAGTAGCCCAGGCCCTGGTACAGCCTGTAGCCGGGCGGGATGGGCCGCGGGAGCACTTGCGAAGTGGGACCTCCGGCACCAAAGAAAAAATCCTCCTATACAGGTGTCTCATTAAAGGTTACACATTGCTATGCCTTGAAGGTGGTAGACGATGAACACTTTCTTTTGAGCAAAGAACTCTGGGTTTTTCAGCTGGCCCTGGCACATCTTCATTGTAAGTGTTGGTAAATGAGAGCGAAATCGTGAGCGGTGCCAGAAAAAGGCAGAGGTTTCCCAGGGCAGAGCTTGTCCGTGATGCTTGTGCAAACATCTGCCGTTAGATGGCTTGCAGCCACCACCTCCGCCTTGAATAAGAAAACTCCAATTTTCAAGCTACAAATAGGAATTTTCAAAAAGTAGTAAGTTTGGAGGGTGTTTTTAGGTGCAGACCTCAATGAATGCATAATTTTCGATTATTTTTAAACTTTGTAATTCATAAATTTATGTAAAAAATTATATTTCTTTGAAATAATGGGTGAAAATTCACTTTAAACATTAAAATACGATTATTCTTACGATTGCTGCAGATGGGAAAATACATTAAAATGATAATTTTAATCATTTAAATATTTTCCATTCTTTTTCCATTTTACTCCCTTTCTCCTTTCATGAATATTCACGTTACAACGATTCCTTCAAAAATGCGTACAGATACATGCCTAAACCCTACGGCAAAATGGCAAATGCTGGCAGTAAAAACCGTACTTCTACAATGAGAGTTTTAAAATGGCGTGTTCTAAAACACACTGTAAGTATTGTCAATGTAATATTATACTATACTCACGTGTTTTGCACGACACAGACTCTATTACTTATATTAACAAGCCCTATGCTAGAGGTCTAAAAATCAACGTCAACGATATCCGGAGGTTGGTAGGCTTTGCTAACATTACTCACTTCTCCAAGTAAATTTGAACGAATTAACAAATGATGAATGACAAATCTTGTAAAAAGTAAAAGCTAAAAATTCAAACTCGCTGTCAACGTCGTCGTAGTTGTTTTTTGAAAATTTCGTCATAACCCGCACAAAACTGCACATGCTCAAGGGCGGACAAGTTGTCCGTGCGGCTTGACATGTCTGGAGAGCGATCTTTAGGTTTACTCACCAGCCTTCACTGTGGGAGCCGTCCCCAATGCCACAAGTAGCACTGCCTGCAATGAGGAAACAGTGTTAGAATACAGCGATGCAGTCTTTCAGGGAGAGACGTCACAATCTGCCTCCGAAAACTATGCTCTGCAAAACAACTCACTGTTGGCCGAGGTGGCTACGAGTACCGACTCAGCGCTTCGGTCCGAAGGGTCGCGGGTTCGAGTCCCGCCTTTAATGGCTGTTTGTCCCTTGACTTTGTGTGAAAGTCGCGGAGGGCCTCGCGTTCTGCTGACCCCAGATCAGAGGAGCCCGCAAGTGTTTGTCTAGTGTATGGTCGAAATGCGTCCCTTCGGGACGTAAAGGGCAACCGGCTGTCGGCTGGATAAACGCCCTAGGAATTTGGTGTTTTAAGTCAGACGAACTCGGAAAGTAATAATGCAAGTGTCAACATAACTTTTTTAGCTTGTAACTATTTGTTTAAATTACTGTTACAAAGTTTCTCTTTCAGTTAACAACTTGCCTTTTTTCTTTCACACCCAACTAAATTAATCGCTGTTGAAACAACACAGAGAACTAATAACAGATTTATTTGATTTTTCTTTCGTCAAAGAGCAGTAAAAGATTTATTTGACGTGTAATCGAGATCTACATAATGCGCAGGTTCTTTAACCTCCAGAATCTCTTCTTCTCTCTTGAACCACAAAGAGTTGAATAATGAAAAACGAGATTAGCAATATTCGAAAACTAGATATTTTTGCTCCCGAGTTAGAGAAAACTTATTTGCATGGGTAAACGTCTAACGGATTTGACATTTTAGTGTTTCCAAGAAATAACTCATATCGCCAGCTCGACTTATACCGCAAATAGTTAACGAGAGCTAAGTGGATCGTTTGCATAGTGAAGCTTCATTTATCAATACATCTTATTAATTTAAATTAAGCTTCTGTACTACTTTTGATTGTCTCTGAAAAGTATTGAAATATTAATATTCTCGAAACGCCTGATGTAACATTTTTTGGCCTTAGATGTTGCGCACAATGGTGAGCTTCGAGCAGCCATCTGAAAACCCTTATGACAGATATATTAAAATTTGCGAAGCAAATTTGCTCATTAGATCTGTAAGATAATCGAATACTTTCTTAGAAATGTTATCTGTGGATTCAGCGAGCAAGAAGTTTTTTTTACATGCACTAGATTGTGAAGAGAGAAGCGTTTTCCCCAAACGGCCTCTAAATGCTTAACTGAACACCACCACCTCCAGGGGGAAAACCAGCGCTATATTTACTGAACTAATGACCTTTGTAGCAGATGCTCTAAGAGACTAAATAATCAATCAACAGCAGTGCCGAAGCAAACAGTGCCTCTTACCAGCACTGAAGCGGAGAACATGGTGAAGGCCCGTCCTGAAGCCATGGTTGCACTTGATTCGATGCAGTGAACTGTGTGTGCCCGTGTTTATATTCTTAGCTGCAGGCGGACTTTAATCCATTGGCTGAAGACTTAAACCCTGAGTCAATCTTTGACAAGAGTTTATCCCTGGCCAATCGATCATCATCTTGTCACCAAATGACAGCTCCGCCGTATAAATTTGAGTAATCGTTTGAGGAAAAACTTCAACACAGTAGTATCAGTCGTGATATGACCAATGAGACGGTTAGTGAAGGGACTTATATGGATAATAAATGTGATAAATAATTAATCTCCTGGAATATTTACTAAACTTTGCGGCTTAGGATACTCGTTCAACAATCACTGGTTTTTTCCAGCGTTCGATTTGGCTAAAGATACAGAAATCTCACTCCAGGAAAATACTAAGCGCGTGGTAAAATGAATCAAGAACTGATAGTGGCTCACACACGGTTTGACAGTACGTCAACGGAATGTTTGAAACCGTAAGAGTTCGCTTAGGGAATCCACTAGTCTCTTTGATTTACCTCTGACCGGGAGGTGCTTTCAGAAGGGGAGTGCGAGTCTCGACGGAGGCGGGATTGCCTTCACTAGCTTGATAGTGAGGGCGATAAAGCCGCGTCGCTTTCTGGATGGGAATTCGAGAAGCCAGCTGCACTGATCGGTAGTTTTCAGTAGTTTCATAATTCAACTCCAGATAATGGCCGGGACAGTACCTCAATAAACGCTCCAAAAACTGCCTACGCTTTTTCATCTTTCTCGTATTGTCGCTCCTTCATTGTGTGCCACACACTTATTCAGGTTCTACACTAACAGATTTGTTCGTAAACCATTTAGGGGCTTAGAGCTTGTGCCGCCTGATGCGATACCCCGCTGGGGAAAGATGTGTAGAGTTGACACGTCAGGACATAAGAATCGTTCTGAAAGATTGGCGAATTACGCAGCAATGTCTCTGTGCGCAGAGCTATTTCTTAACGTGGGCTTTGTTCTTTTTCTGCACAGAACCAAGAGAGTTGTCGTTCTTTTGACAAATTAAAATTCCATTCTTCTCGGTCCTCAAAGCGGCGTTGTTTGCTAATTGAATGAACGTTGCAAAGTATTACAGTTTTAATAAGTATTAATCCCTGCCAATTTAAAGATATTTTTATATAGAATTTTACGGGCAATATATTAAGCTGTAACATTTTCCGTTTTGACCATGTGTCTATAAAATACTTTTCTTGATTTTGTGGGTCACGAAAAACAAATTGAACGAAAATTTCAGTTGAGTTTTATAGATGACGATAATGACAGTTGTCAACGCTGTTTTGATTCTGTAGATTTACTTCAACATTTGTTATGTTAATGACAATTGATAATAAATATGCACAGTACACGTATAATACTAGACTCCATTTTTACACTTCCAACAACTGTCAAAATATACATCCGACAACGTCTGAACAATAAAAGAGCCAAATAATAAAAATCCCGCAATATTTACTTACGTGAGTCATTCGATTTTTCATTTAACAGTTTTTACTGTTGGCCTTCACATTTTTGACAGGCTAGTTTATTTTTACCTGTTTCAACCTGTCTTTCGAAAACGTAATTCCAAAAATGTAAAGCGTGAATATTACGCCGAAACTTTTTTTGTGCACGCCAACGAAGGTTAGTGCCGGACCTCAGCAGCCATAGGGGTGAATACCTCTACCTGCCATGGCAAATTCCTCGTTACATATACGGAACTATTGAGTAGCAAATGACGCGCCATACACCCAAAATAAGCAATTTATTTTTGTCACAGTCAAGCACGACGACTTCTGAAGCATCCGCCACGGGTCTATCAGCGCGGCAACGGGAGGTCGGCGGGTGGTGAGAAACGGCGAAGGCGCTTTCGGGAACTTCGATTGATCACTGTATGCAAACTAGTCAACTACAAACGATCTTTCCCCCGTTCGATGGTGAGCTCCGCCGCCAACCTACATCTCGGCTAACGGGGCTTTCCCCAACCAGGTATCCCTACACCAGCAGGGCACTTCCTCAGACACGACAAGCGCGATGCTCACCATGTGTGGTAGTGTAGTACATGTGAGAGACAGTGTAACTATGGGTTGAAGTTAGAACTTGAAAGAGGAATAAAATATTGCGCGCAATGTGTGATCCAGTTGTTAGGATACTTTTCCGGCTGAATTTGACTTTGCTTTGAAGCTAATATCGAAAATTCAGCCATCGTCGGGAGTCGAACCATAGAACCTCCCGGCCGGAAGCACTGCAATGACATCAATTGCTTCCCTGAGCCATCTAAGCTGGTTCGGAAGCTTTGAGATCCCTCAGCAGTCTGCGTGTAAACGAAGGGTGCTCGAACAGCGAGTAGCGGGTTGCTCTCGTGCAGTGAACATCGCGGACACTGGCCAGCCTACTAGCTTTCGAAGTGAGCTGAATCAAAGCCGTTTCTCTTTTTGCTCAGGACGAACCGGACGGCGGACGTGCAGATTGGCGCCCGTCTGGCTGAAGCAGACCGAAGGAAGGACATCCGACCCTCACCAGTCGAAGCACCAGCAGCGAAACAACAAAAAAGCAGAGGGCGTCAACGGAGCTCCAAGGTCGTCGGCCAGGGGCGGCGGCGGGGCACCATGGACCCCAGGAGGAGGAAGGAGCGGGAGCGCCCGGACGACTCGATGGATCACAGTGGGATTACCACTGCAGATGCTGGTCTGGTAAGATCGATGCCGTCGGCACCAGCGAGTCACCCAGTGCGGCGCAACCACTCACACTCTCCCGGCAGAGACAGACATCCCTTCAACCCCTCGACCCACGACTTCAACCCACCAAAAAAGCACCGAAAAACGCTTACCATCCCTGAACATCCCCCAATTCCACTCCAAAACAGATATACTCCCATACCTCCAACTGACCCTGACCCAATAGCCCACAGCTCCTCCAATCTCCCCGCAAACCCTACCCAGAATCTGATATCCCAACCAACCCCAACCCCGACGCAGACGACCAAACCCAAAATAGGCGCTTTTAAAATCGACCTACAATCAATATTCTCCACAAACGAACTGACAAAAGACTTAATGAAAACAACTAACAAGATAATGACTAAAATTTACAAGGACAGACCTACTCATACAACCTTTGACAATGACGGCCCACCACAAAATCAGGGAAAGACTTGACCAAATAAGAACCGACCCCAGACTCAAAGCACTGTACTTCGTAACAATAAACTATCATTATAACAGATGTACTGACGAAATCCGTGACGAAATAGTTATTAAAGGACTGCCACCCAACTACGACATAGACCTAATTAAGGACTCCCTCGACAACAGATAAAACATTTCTACCTCTCAGAAATGAAAAGACGTGACGAGGACGGACAGTTGACACCACTAGGAATTTATACAATTGAGGTACCCCGACAAGAAATAACTATTAAGAACAAACTGCAATACATTGACTACTACAAAGTGAATATACAAGACTACAAGGCAACTGACCGGGTACCTCAATGTAAAAACTGTCAAAAGCTTTACCACACAAGGAACCACTGCCGACGACCTACAGTTTGCGCCTACTGCACGCAGTGCCACTTAACCGAAACCTGCCCTAACTCCCAAATACAAAATGTTCACCCAAAATGTAACAACTGCGGACAAACCCATCCAGCCTTCCACCCATCCTGTCTCTACATCATCAAAGCCCGAGAATCAAGAAAAAATCAGATAGAAAAATTCAACCCCCCAACCCCCCAACATTCAACTCCGGATCCTTCCCCCCTCCGTCAACAATCCCAATCCTACTCATCAGCCCTTACCTCCAACCAAAGCAATTCCCAAAACCCAAACAACTCCCAAACCAATCAAACCCAAAACTCCTCCACCCAAGACATAAAGGACCTGCTTTCACTCCTCCAATCCTTCAACCTTAAAAAGATAATATCAAACATCAAACCTATCCCCGACATCCTACGCTGTCCAGAGGACATCCTTACAAAAATTATCACAGCAGGAATGAAAATTGTAGAAATCTTCTCCCCCTAAATGGCTCTCAAACCCCGCTTCCTCTCCCTCTCCTCATGGAACGTACAAGGCCGTATCAACCAGAAGAAACCTCTCCTTTCCCAATTCCTTAAAGACTACTCCATCGGAATCCTATTCCTACAAGAAACTTTCCTAAAACTTAATATCCCTTTTTCCATCCAAAATTACATCCCCTACCGTAATGACAGAACCCTGTCCCCAAACGGTGGCACAACCATCCTAATCCGTAAATCCATTCCCCACGCCCCCTACCAGCTACCCCTGACATCCGCCCTCGAATGCACAGCCATCCAAATAGGCACCCCAGCTACCCCAATCATCCTAATCTCTGCCTACAAAAAAACTAAAACCCCTCTTCCCACCTCTGACCTTAACATCTTACTTAACCTACCCTATCCTTTTATACTGGCTGGCGACCTAAACAGCAAGTCAACGTCTTGGGGCTGCAAGACAAATAACATGACAGGACAGAAACTCGACAATTTCATTAACAACAACCCCACAATCAAACTTAACAGTCCCCCTGAACCCACCCATCTCCAAAACGACAATCCCCATGACTTACTTGACATAATCCTGCACTCCTCCAACATCCACGTCTCCACCCCCGATCCTAAATACGACCTTTTTAACTCCTCGCACCACCTCCCCATTGTCTTCTACTCCACTTCTACCACACCTTACCTAACACCCAAACCCGCTCCCATTCCAGTCACTGACTGGAGATCCTATTCCCACACTCCTTCCAAACAAATCCAAACCCCCTCCGAAATCAAATCCCCAGAAGACATTGACACCTTCATCCAACACCTCACCCACCAAATAATAAAAAATTATGAAAAATACACCACCTACTCCAAAAACCTCCACCCAACCCTTCCTGACGATATTATACTAACAATAAGACGGAAAAGACAATTACAAAGACACTACCGCAAATACAGACGAGACGAAGACAAAAACGAATTGAAACGGACGCAACAGACTACAGAAACTACTAAAACAACACGAAACGCACAAGTATGACAAACTAATAAACGACAAAGGCAGCCCAACGCACTATATAAAATCATCAAGGCTGTGCGCCAAAAACCCCAACATCACATCCACACTCCTTACTACACAAAACATACTTACCTTCGATCCCCAACAAATAACAAACACCCTTGCCCAATCCCTGGCCGACCGCTTCCGTCCCGCCAACATCCCACTTCCTACACAAATAATCCTGAAATACCAAAATACCCTCTCACTACCGCCAACACAACAACGAACCTGGACAACGACGGACGACGAGACGCGACACATAATAACTACAATAGACAACAGTAAAGCCCCCGGACCCAATGGAGTTCTCCCCTCCCAATTAAAACACCTGCCACACAACGCTATCCGCCTTCTCACCCTAATCTTTAACTCCTGCCTGGAAATATCCTATTTCCCCACCGCCTGGAAGACCGCCCGCCTCCCCATGATTTCCAATCCCGGCAAGGACCATCGGCATCCAAATAATTTCTGCCCCATCAGCCTCCTGCCCATCCTTGGCAAAATCCTAGAAAAAACCATCCTTCTACGACTCACTCCCATCCTACTCACACAATTCGGTTTCCGTGAGGGCCGCTCCGCGGCCCTCCAATCACTCCACCTCGCTATCTCTGTCGCCACTCCCCTCCAGATCTCTTAAGAGATACCAGCAATCCTCACCGACCTCACTCAGGCTTTTAACACCGTATCCCACGAAATACTTCTGATGAAACTTCATCCCCACACCCCCAACCACCTATTTGCCCTCATCAGAAGTTACCTATTCAACCGATTCTTCCATGTCCGCCACCTTTCCATAACCTCAAAAACCTTTCCCATCCAAGCCGGCGTCCCTCAGGGAGTCGTGCTCTCCCCGATCCTCTTTTTCCTGTATATAAATGATATCCCATCGACCCCCGGTGTCAAAACCCTCCTTTACGCCGATGATCTAGCTTTCCTCGCTCCCGACCTGCCCCTCCAAAACTCCCTAATACAAACACAAATTGCCCTAAACTCCTTCCTCCTCTGGGCTAACGAGAACAACATAACCATAAACCCCGCCAAATCCCAAGCAATCCTCTTCTCCTATAAAAAATCCCCATCCACTCCCCCACCCTCACCGTAACTAAATTCCTATCCCCTGGCAATCTTATGTAAAATACTTCGGTGTCACCTCCCAAAAGCTCCTATGGTCCCTCCATATCCAACATACCATCACGAAAACAAATAGAATTATAAACGCCCTCTACCCTCTCCTCTCAAACCAAGCCATAACCCCCAAAAAACGAATCCTCATATACTACTCCTACATCCGATCCATCCTCACATATGCCCATCCCACATGGATTGCCACATCCCCCACCAACCTATCCTATATAACCCGAACCGAGAACAGGGTCCTCCGCCTCATCTTCAGACCTCCCATGTATACCTGATTTAACGACATCCGCTTCAACCATGACATTCCTCACATCCTCATCCATTTCCACAACTCCATTTCCACTACCCAAAACTCCACCACCAACCCAACCTTTCAATCCTTAATAACCCCACACCTCCACATTCTCTCCAATCCTCCCAGACACTCCCGAAAAAGCATCCCCATGTCATCATCATTCACTTTTCCCCATAGCACGTAATACGCAGTTTTTAACTGTTTTTTGACGTAAAATAAATAAATAAATAAATAAATAAATAAATCCTCCAACTCCCACCCCCTATCACCTGAGCTGCAGTAGGCAAAAGACGAAACACGCAGACGAATGACGGGCCACCGACTCAGACAAATGACAAAAAACTGACCAACGACCGCGCCTACAACCCTCCTATTCCTAACCCCCTAAACAAAATAAAATAATTTTTTATATATATGGAGATATATATATATAAATATATATATTTATATATATATATATATATATATATATATATATATATATATATATATGTATATGTGTGTGTGTGTGTGTGTTTTTTACGAGGGTAGGTGGAAATCTTCAAAAGACACCATGCGGCCCGTACCACATGATAGTGTGAGATTTTTACCCACTAAAACCAACCTCCCTTCTCCTCCATCCTCCCCGCGGAACCGCCGTTAGGCATTACATCACGGGGAGTGGATTAGAGTGGCCTAGTCACCAGCCACTTCTCTTCGCCAAAACGTAGGAAGGATCAAACGAGGATCAATCGACTTCCCTTCTTTCCCTTTCTATTCTCCTCAGCTCAGCTATTATGGTCTGCGCATATGCGCTCACCGCATCCCAGTTGGTTTCTGAAGCGAGCATGCACCCAACCATTGCTTCGGGTGTCAGAGGGTCGATCCCGAGTATACTCATAACGTGCCGTCGCTGCACATGGTATCGCGGGCACTGGAAGAACACATGCTCGGCGTCTTCGACAGCAGGTTCACATAGTGGACAGAATGGGGTATCCTCCAGCTTGAACCTGTGGAGATATGCCAGAAAACATCCATGTCCAGACAACAGCTGGGTTAAGAAGAAATTTACTTCGCCGTGTTTACGGTTGATCCACGGTGCAATGAAGGGAATCATGCGGTACGTCCATCTTCCTTTAATGGACTTGTCCCATCGATCCTGCCATTCGAGCAGTGTTGTTGAGCAGTCTGGGTTCTCCTCTTCTTTGTGATATCGCCTCCGTCTCTCCTGCGCCAAGATATCGACAGGAGGCATCCCTGCGATGACGCACACTGCATCGTTTGACACAGTGCGGAATGCACAAGCTACCCGCAATGCTGATAACCTGTACACTGAGGTCATCCCTCGGATGTAGCTATTTATCATCGTGGAGTTGGCCCATACTGGGGCTCCATAGAGCAAGACGGACCTCACAACCAAGGCCAGAAGCTTCCGTTTCTCCTGACAGGGCCCTATGTTGGGCATTAGTCTCGACAGTGCTGCATTAATTACCGCAGCTTTATTGCTGGCGTACTTCAGGTGGTCAGCAAATGTCAGACGGGCGTCAATCATGAGACCAAGATATTAGATCGACGGCTGTGATTCAATACGGTGGTCTCCGACTTTGAGAGTGATGGTTTCTCTCTTTTTCCTGCTAGAGACTAGGAGAACCTCAGTCTTGTGCTCAGCTAACTGCAGCCCTGAGGACTTCAATCACTGACTAACAATAGCGATCGCTTCGTTGCAAATATACACAATTTCCTCAATGTATTTCGCAACGGCGACGATAGCAATGTCGTCCGCGAAACCAATAATACTGGTGCCTTCTGGGAGGGGAAGCCGAAGAACCTCGTCATACATCACATTCCATAATGGTGGACCCAATACCGACCCTTGCGGGACACCAGCCGTGATATTATGTACCTTTGGCCCATTACTTGTATTGTAAATGAGGGCTCTATTACTCAGATACTCGGCCACAATCTTCCTCAAGTACGTTGGCACATTAAATCTGCGGAGAGCTTGGTGAATATTACTCCACCTGGCCGAGTTGAATGCATTTTTAATATCCAACGTAACGACAGCACAGTACTGTTTTCGGCCTCTCTTCCATCTACTTCCTCCAATTGCTTGTCGGGCGGTGTTAATGACAAGCTGGACTGCGTCAACAGTCGAGCGGGCTCTGCGGAAACCATACTGATTTTCCGAAAGGCCTCCTCTCTCCTCCACAGCTTTCTCCAGTCTGGTACTAATAATTTTCTCCAGAACCTTGCCAGCTGTGTCCAGCATACACAATGGCCGGTATGATGATGGATCTTCGGCTGATTTATTCCCCTTAGGGAGGAGCACCAAGCGCTGTTTTTTCCATCTTTCTGGATACACCCCTTCCCTCAAGCAAGAATAATAAAGATTCACAAAGATGTCGGTGTGAGCAAGTATCGCAGTCTTGAGGGCAATATTGGGAATGTTATCCGGTCCGGGAGCCTTTGTGTTGCCGATTCTGCTGATTGCGTGCAGAATTTCTTCTTGCGTGACTGGAGGAATTATTTCTAGCTCAGATAACGCTATATTATCTGAGACACCGGGGTGGTTAGGGAATAGGGCTGTCACAATTCTGAGCAGCATTTTGGGGCAAGTTGGAGAACGTAGGTGTCGCTGTCTTAACCTACACATGACCGTCTTGTACGGCCTACCCCATGGATCCTTTTCCACCTCGTCACACAGGCTTTTGGCGCATAAGCGTTTGCTCTTGCGGATTTCTATTTTCAACTGGCTTCGAGCGAGTTTGTATTGCTCTTGCAATTGAGGAAAGTTGTCTCTGCCACGAGCTCTCTGGTACTGTCTTCTGGCTCGAAGGCACCTCCGTCGTAATTGGGCGATTTCCTCATTCCACCAGTAAACTGGTGAACGTCGAGAGATTGCTCCCCGTCTAGACATAGCCGCATCACAGGCTTTGGTTACCCATTTCATCACCTGCCCAGCTTTGTCATCTGCGGTACCTGTTGGCACTATCGTCTCCAAACATTGTCGGAAAAGTTCTTCGTCGAACGTTTTTACTTTCCACCCAGCTGGCTGATATTTCGGCGCAAAATTATCCCGCCGCTGATTTTGCACCTCGTACAAAAGTGCCTGGTGGTCACTATGGGTATAGTGTTCACTAACTCTCCAGGACACTCCCATTCTCAAAAGATTATCTGACATGAACGTCAGATCCACAACAGATCCCACGCCCCCTCTGCGGAAGGTGTGTATGTCTCCCGTGTTGGCGAGTTCTACATTCAGAAGGGAGAGGGATGCCAGAACTGCTCGACCTCGCTCATTAGTGGACGAACTACCCCACTCAACCGCCCAGGCGTTGAAATCTCCAGCTATCACCAAGGGGCTTCGTCCTCTTGCGTCGTACACTAAGCGGTCAAGGAAGTTCTCAAACTCGTCCATTGTCGCGTTTGGTGAGGCATAACAGCTGTAGATGTAAACGCCGTTGATTTTTACCCAGACAAATCCAGCTCCGGGTCTCGTCCTAACTTGCTGGAATGTGTGTTTTCCACAGGCCCAGATTGCCGCCTGGTTGTGGAGGTCAGATACCCACGCTGTATCTTCACGGTTAGTATACTGCTCGCATACTATTGCTAAATCAGCCTCCCATTCCCTAACCGACTGTGCCAGGATATCCTGGGCGACTGCGCAATGGTTGAGATTGAGTTGTATAATTCTCATTTTCTATCCGTTATTGCTTTCTGCGCTTTTTGGTACGATGGACACCTGCTGCACCCAGTAGCATGTCTGCCTTGGTTCCCCTTTTCTTCACAAAGCAAGCACTTTGCGTCATTTGTGCATGACTTAGCAAGGTGATCATCACCACCACAATTCATGCACAAGTTGGACCGGTCATGTGAGTTTTTACATGCTTTTCTGAGGTGTCCAAAATCCAAACATCTGTAACACCTCAGGGGGACCTTCTTCTCACGCAGAGTGCAGTACACCCATCCTATTCTTATTTTACCGATGGCCAACAATTTGTTAGCCACCGCAACAGGAACGCTGACTATTGCTACCTGTGTTCCACCATAGGATGGTCTTAGGGATTTGACCACAGTAGCTGGGAGACCACTGGCTTCGGGAAGTTTGTCCACCAGAGCCTTATGCACTTCCTCTTTAGTTGTGACCTCATCCAGGTCCTTCACCTGAATAGTCACGGTGTGAGTGAGAGCCCTCACATCAGCGTCCGATCCAAACACCTTCTTTACAGAGGACTGAAAATCTGTTGTTTGCCCTCCGGCAGACCGCTTCAGTTGCAGAAGAAGATCGCCGCCAGCTGTCTTCCGGATGTGCGTGACATTCTCGCCCAGATCCTTAAGCTCAGGATCAGTTTTCATTTTTTTAAGGATGTCCGCGTACGTCAGCGCGTCGTCCTTCTTCTTAATCATCAGGGCATCTGGTCTGGGTGGCCTTTTCCGCGTTTTAGAGCGCTTACGCGTTCTCTTACGAGTGACCACTTGCCACTCGGGCTCTTCTCGTGCCACTTCGGGCTGTTCTCGCGGTATTTCCGGAGAAGGTATTTCTGCCCGGATTTTATCTGCGTTTTTCGCAGTCTCCTTCCTTACCTTGGGCACCTGGGAGTTCCGGTTTCGCGAAGGATCGCTTCTCGTTACGAGTACTCCCGCAGCCACCTTCTCAGGGGACGTCTGAGTGCATTCTTCTTTCCCAGTAAGTTTGTTGCACTGAGGATCTGGTCTGGGTGAACCTCCTTTTTGCAGTGCTACCACCTCATTAAAGTGTGTGTGTGTGTGTGTGTGTGTGTGTGCGTGTGTGCGCGTGTGGGCGTGTGGGCGTGTGGGCGTGCGTGCGTGCGTGCGTGTGTGCGTGTGCGTGTGTGTGTGTGCGTGTGTGTGTGTGTGTGGGCGCGCGCGCGCGCGTGCGCGCGTGTGCGTGCGTGCGTGCGTGTATACATCGTAATTATTATACAGCTAATATTTTTATATTTTTAAATCATTTATGTTGGAAAGATATACATTCTTAATGCGGCATTGTACAGAAAAGTTCAGAGTGGGTTTTTCTGTACCACCGCTTTTTATGGTCTAGACCCTTTGAGAAAGGGGTGAAATTGTCATTCCTTCAAGGGCTTATCACTAACATACTACCAGTCTCCAAAATCACAATGTGCTTTTACAAACCCCAATCCTGCATAAAAAAATGTTTCCTTAATGATAATCTCATTTTTTCTAATCTATTTGGAAAACACACAAAAAAAAAAAAAAAAAAAAAAAAAAATTACACCCACCGTAACTGGAACCATTTACTTTAACAAGATTATTCACAGGACCATTTTTGTTCATAATTTAATGTAGATTATTTTTGTATAGGCACTTTTTGCCCTACACTGCATAGTTTTTGAAATACTTAAGAAAAACGGATAAAAACTACTAATTTCTTCACTAACTTCCCCCTGCCCCAAACGCTAAACATGGTGTAACTTTTTACCCAACAATATGTGGACCATGGTGGAAATAATTATTTCCACCATGGTGTGGACTGTATTGTACGATTTGGAGTTGGAGGGTAACTTTTACTTTGGATGTGGAGGTTTGGGTCTAATTGCATCGTACTCATGCAAGTTTTGTAGGCAAAATGAGACCAAACTGCTACTTTGAAATCAGGAACAATTTAAAACTACAAGATTATAAAAAAGATTTCTCAAAAAGAGAAAGAAAGATAGGTTCTGGAAAGAAGAACGTATCACAAAAAGTGTCTTCTACATACAGAATCAATATTACCATAGATGAACAGATGAGACATTGCAAATTCAACTAAAATCTTCCATGAACAATGTTAATAGTTATCTTTGAGAATAGTTATAATCTGAAAATGCAATTTAGGTTCTTTTACTTCTTGTGTCACCTACAAGATACATAGTATTTCAGTTTTTATACTTTTGGCTTGGATCTTTGATATAAATGAAGCAAAACTTTGATGTTTACAAATTTCAAGAACCTAAAAACTTTTTTAATGGTTGAAGAAGAAAAAAAAATATATGCATGAAAAATGCTGATTATTGCTGTGTACATAAAAATCTTATTTATGTAGTGTACATAAATCTGATTGTGGTTCTAATTTAGAGACAGATAAAGACAAAGTTAACAAGCCACATAAAAATTTCAACTTAGTACTTTCATGTCTTTTCTAAATTAAAAATATTTTTCAGTTCTTATATTATTATAACTTTTTACTTAGAATTAGCTTATTTTGTGGCAACTTACCTTCCAGAATTTGAGTTTCTATCCTTGTTATTTGAAGTAAAAACTATATTATCAAGAAGTCCAACAGATTTCCATACAGATGCTCTATCTCCTATCATCAACATCTTCACTCAAACTTTTCAGAACATTCAATAGTCATTTCATTTGATCACAGATTTTTTCTTGATCACTGATGGGTTAAGTTTGCACAGTAACAGTTTCAATATTTCCCTAAAAGCAACCATATAACATTGAAAATGTTTTATGAATGCATGTAACTATTATATGTCACATAAAATTCTAATTTCATAAGTCAATAATAATAATAATAATAATAAAAATAATAATAATAATAATAAAAATAATAATAATAATAATAAAAATAATAATAATAATAATAATAATAATTATTATTATTATTATTATTATTATTGTAAAACAATTAACAATCACATACTCTCCATAAATGTTTCAAACCTGACTAATCTCATTGCATTTTCAAGATACTCAAGTTAGAGGTACCTAGATTCAACTAATTTAAATGGAATTCTTACTCTGCATTACTTCAAGACTATTTTCAATTGTTTGCATAAAAAATATTCATAGCATACTTCAACATATATAAAGAATATTTAAAACATACTTACTTTGCTTTGAATAGAATTTGTTTGTATTTCACCATCGTTGGAAGACATGGGAAATATTATATGATAAATTCCTTTTTTCTCTTCTTTCTCATTTCTATTTTTAACACAAATTGGCATAACAATAATTTCTATAGTTGGAACACACTCTCCATCAATCTTGTTTTCACCATTGGTGTAAGAATTATTAACTTCCGTCAGTATTGACTTTGGAGTTTTCGTCTGTTCTGTCAGAGAATCAACATCTTTTGCCAAGAAAAATGATTTCTTCTTTCGAAATTTTCTAAATCTACTTCCAATTAGTCTTGTGTTCTGAAGGGTTGTTTTCAATTGTGATACATGAGTGCCATCTTGCTCTTTAGGCACTCTATTGTTATTACATTGAGATTGTTTCTTCAAATAATTCTACAGGAAACAAAAGGGAGAGATACATTCATATTTGAAAAATGGCAACATTGAAATGTTTATGAGTATATCGTATTCATTATCGTTGATGGTGCATATGATGTCCCCGCATATTCAGGGCCATGTTAACGGGGAAGTTTGGGGGCCCTTGGGCCTGCTTTAATTTGGAGGCCCCCTACTTTTACCTTCACAGACCTCCCTCCCCCCTGCAATTTAAAGACTAGCTTTCTTAAAGAAATTAAACTTCTCATCAAGTGACATTCATGCATTAACTGAGCATCATTCCATATTGTAAATATTATCCAATGACGTGTTATGCCAATTTTTTGCTTATAGTTTAATCACACATCCCTTTTTATACATTTTTTTTATTTTATTTTTTCAAAAATTTAGTATTAAATGATTTTGCTTTGATTTTGCTTGATTGAGCCCTTGAACGTTGGGGGCCATGGGCTTAGGCCCTTCAGGCCCATGCATTAATATGGGCCTATGGGTATAATAGGAAATCTCAAATCTTGTAAGTTACTCTTTAAAGGGTGTCTTATTGAACTTTTCTTACATATTATGAATTAGGAATACATTTGTTAACTGATATTTTATAAATTATTTTAAATCTCTCATAAAAATTATGCAAAATTACCAAAACTTGGAAGAATGATCATTTCTAAAGATAAACACTATCTCTACCTCTCTGCAGTAGAAAAAGAACTGTACAGGAAAACCTCTCATTTTAGTCTTCAATATTAATCAGGGAAATACATTCATTATTGTTGTTTGTCCCAACATATTAGTAAAATGTCATTTATGTTTGCAATATAAAAGTTATTGTGTTTCTGTTAAAAAAGTTTGTATGCCTGATGCAGTTCGATAAACTTGAAATAAATTAGAAATAATGAAAGAAAAAAAAGAAAAATAAAAAGGAAAGGAACAGATGGAATGTAATTAGAGGCAAGAGTAGAACAGTACAGGAACAAACAATCAGTGCAGGTAATAAAAATACAATACAAAAAATGGTAGTGTTCATTCCTTTATTTTAAAAAATAGATATTAAACTTTATGTGACATAACATTACTTGTGTTTTGGTATTGCACTTATCAGTTCATTAGGTTGGTTCCCCTAGATACAAATCTCTAAAACCTGAAAGTAGGCTTCCACTTAGATTAGATGTTCATAATCAATGCTATAAAATGAAATTGTATGAATATTAGTGTGTTCCTTCCCTATGATCACACAATTATATTTTTATGATATGATAATAAAATTTGTTATTTGCTAATCATCAGACAATAAAAACATATTTTAGAATAATATCAGTGAACTGTGATGTCATTGGAGTATACAGTATCAACTGTATGGAAGTCCGAGGTTTTTCAGTTTCTTAGCTACAATAGTTTTACCCCATAGCACAATGGTGGAATTGTGATAAAAAATGAACAACAAAATATTAACTTACAAATACACAGTAATTGCATTTAAAAAGTGCATTTTACATGGAAAAAATATATTTTTTATGTATTATTACATAAATGTATGGCACCTTTCGCCTGATTATTGCAGAAACTACAAATACAGTGATGGTGTAAACAAAATTGTCTACAGTTTGAACAAATAAAATTTTATGAACAAATTTTACAAACTTTCAAACAAATTTCTCCAAAATTTAGCAGTAGCTTTTATGCATTATTTTAATCTCAGTTCGAAGTGTTTTGCACTTTGTTTTCAAACTCATGGCACCTAAAGTAATGAAACAAAGAACCGAAATTTCTATTACAAAATACTTATGATATACTTGTGAAAAAGCAAATCAGACCTAAATTACATTGAAGAAGATAACTGAAAGACTGAACCACATTCATGCTAAGTTGAGGGTTCCTATTCTGTATGAACAAAAAATAGAAAAAAACGTCTGACTTAGAAAATGACCACACATTAACAAATGGCATACTAGATAAAATTAACAAAGCCAATCAAAAATTACCTCAATGGTAACCGTGCTGCTTAGAAATGACTATCACCAATATACAATACCTGGCAGAAACGAGCTTCCATAATCACGTGAGTTCCAAGCACAAATATAGAGAATTTTGTCCTATTATTTGAAAAACACATAATACATTTGACCAAATAAAGAATTTCAATTTAGGCAGAAATGTCTGTAACACTACCTTTTAAGTGTAGGCTACTAATAATCTGTAAAATAATAAGTCTGCCATTATCACAAATGAAGCACTTCAAATCCCCAAGTTATTAAATCACAAGTTTAATAAAAAAATGGAATGCTTACAATAAAAAACTGATCAACTTTGGGTATTTTATTACATTCTACTGGAATTTATATAATTTTCCCCCTAAAATACATAATGATGGGAGTGCGGGGAATGAAAAAAAATTTTAAAAAATAAATAATACAAAAAAAAGGGCTTCAAATAAACAAATCAAACCCACACACATCAATATCATTACTATTCTTAAAAGAGAATAAACTAATTACCTAAAACATTCTGGCAAAACAAAGTACAGATATGTTTGTATATGTAATATCATCATCAGCTTAAAAAGTAAGTAAAATAATAATACCTAACAATAATAAAAAAAGCCAGGTATTATATTCTTGGCAATAGTACTTTTTGCAAATAAAAACCTGAAACACTATCTAAGAGCAGAATCTCATATGAAATAAATAAATTAATTAAATAACACTTTGTGCTTGAGACAGCCTACTACATCAACAACCGAGATGCACAACAGTAATGAAATAAAAGATCACTATCAGATATGCAAATTTGTCTGCATCATCATTTCGTGGGTTATACATAGCTATCATAGTGACTAAAAAATAAAATGCACAGTTGCAGTCTAATAGGATAAACTACATTTTCTTCCCATTCTCAACTACTGTACATTATTAAATTAAGAAACAAAATCAGTTCTCTGTGTCTAATACTGTACCCACATCAAAAGTAGCAAATGCAATTTTCTTAGGAATTAAACTATATACAATATTTTCACAACAAACAGTTATTTCATATATCACAGATCAAGAACAAGGCAAGTTTGTTTCTTTATACTAATTAATTAAGCTTGTTGGAAATTGTCTTACTTAACAATGTAATAAAAAAGCATACTAAAATTAGCTTTAGAGAAGCTCTTTCTTAGTAACTAAATAACAAAAGGCATTTGCAATGCATATGCACACACAAATTACAAAAATACGAATATTATTAAAGAAGTTTCACAAACAATTAAAATATAAAATACAGAAAAATAACCATAACACATTCATTTACATTGGAAGTAACTACCATTTCATCAAATATTTATTTTATAAAATATGTAATTCCATTACATGAAGATAGCATACTCTATGTTCATTAGTGAGCATTTACTTCATTCAAGAATCTAATTCTTTATCTTATTAAATGAGTCAGTACCAGGAAAACAAATATTTTCTCCTTATGCAACCACACAGCATTTTCAAGACATACATCTAAATGGCAAGAACAGCCTATTTTAAGCGACTGCATCTACTTTCATTTCTTCATCCAAAGCATCTATACAAGCCATTAAAGACTGGCCATTGTGCCCATCAGGTACATGTTTAGAGGAATTATCCAAAGCGTTACTTACATTGCTTTGAACAGATTTTGTTTGCATTTCACCACCATTTGGAGATGAAGGAAATGTTACATGAAAAACTCCTTTTTTCTCTTCATTTCTCTGTTTCATAGACATAGGCATGACAATAATTTCAATTGTTGGAACACCATCAATCTCATTTTCACCATTTGAATCAGTATGATTAACAGAAGATGCTATAATTTTGGCAGATTCTTTCTGCCCTGAAATGTTATCGATTTCCTTTGGCAAAGACAAAAGAGGTTTCTTGCATCGAACCTTCCTAAATCTTCTACCTCGTGTTTGTTTGGCAGTTATAGTCTCAAGAGGCACAGTTTCCAATGATTTTTCTTGACAAGTGTTTGGTTCCAAAGGACCTTCACTGGGGCCACAAACATGGGTAGATAAATGAACTTTCTTCTTAAACCTCTGTAAAAAAGAGAAATGACCAATGTTATACAGAAAGCAGAAAAAATTTAAAAAAACAGTCCTTTAGATTTGGGATGACTTTTCTTTTCTTGTAAATTAAATATCGCTATGTTTTCTTCAAACCTCCAGCATAAAAATTTTACTGTAAAGCAAAAATAATTTCCTAATTTATAAATTTCCATTAATGAAAAAGGAAAACTGTAGAGAATATCCTTTTTCATTTTGAGTACTGACAATCATTTTTCATTGAGTACATACAATTGTGCATAAGAAAAACAGTAAATAAAAATATTAATATATTGAACGTAATACAAGTAATACTAACCAAACCACACTGTACACAAGAAAATGGAGCATCTGCTGCATGATGGCCTCGTTCATGTTCTTTTAGCTGACTCTGTTTATGAAACATTTTATTACATTTTCTGCAATGAAATGGTTTCACTGCACTGTGAGTCAGTATGTGAACTTTCAGTTTATCTGCAGTTTGACATAAAATAATCAATATTAAATTTCTGACAAAATTTAATTAAGTTAACATTTTAAGGATCTCTAGTAACAAGGACACATACCTTGACGATTGAATTCTTTTGAACATCCTAAATAACTCTGAAATGGACATTTGAATTTTTTTACAGACTGATGAATCAAAGAATGTCTAGCTAATTTATCTTTGCGATTAAATGCTGCCGGACAATGCTGTAAAATACAAAGAATTAACCAGTTAGCAAACACTGGAATTTAAAAGAATTAAAAGCTAAAACAACATATTTAAGAATATTTACCATGCAGGTATATGGCTTAACTCCACTATGAATAAGGCGATGAGTGTTCAGGTACTGTTCAGTACGGAAGCCCTTGCCGCAAGTAGGACATGTGTATCTCTCAGGCGTACCATGTGTTGGTAAATGCCGTCTCAAATAACGTTCACATGTAAAGACTTTCCCACAGTGTGCACAAGGAAAATGATGATTCGTTGTTGACAAGTGATGGTCTAAAGCTTTTGAAGATGTAAATTTACTTTTACATTTCATGCAAAGAAAGTACCTGTAAAATAAAAGACATGCATAAACTGCATGTTATCTATATTCTCAAGATGATTATTAATGTATGAAATTTTCTATTTACTACAATTCTGCAAGATGTTTCAGAAATTCAGAACAAACCTTGTATTTTTAATATTAGTTTTATTCCGAGAGTTGTGTGTGTATTGATGTATTCCCAAATCAGCTAATGTATTAAACTTTTTAAAACATACATGACAGCAATATTGAACTTCATCAGTATGTACTTTTGTGTGTTTTAAGAAACTGTCTAGATCTTCAAAGGTTTTCTGACAATTGCGTTGAACACATTTATAGACCTACAAAGAAAAAAGTATTCCTGAATCCATAAAAATGCACATATATGACAAAAACCTCTATACATTCAGATTATTCAGTACTACCTTTTGATGAGAATGTTTTTTCATGTGAGTTTTGAGTTCAAAATAGGAGGTGAATGATGTATCACAGTATTGACATACATAAGAACGATCTATAACAATTATGTTTTCACCATCATCACTAGCTTCCTTGGTCTTCTAGAAAAGAAACATGAAATTATTTTTTATTAGATCAATTCTAATAACAAACATTTCTTCCTATGTCAACTGAATATGTATTTCAGAAGAATCCAGTGAATGTTAATACACCCTAACATACTTATTTGTAAATAACATATTACATACTAGCTGAAACAACCCTATGTTCCCTGGATATGTACTAAAAAGAAAAAGAAATTAATTATATGTATCAACAGTGTATTCCCATACTGCCTAGTTGCAGCTGCCCAGCTCCACCATCTTTTGTCTGCCTTGGTCTCACAAGCCGTCCTGTGTTTCCTATCATTGCTACAGGCAAGGTAAACGGATGTACTGTCACAAACTTCCAGTAACAATGTTGACTGTGATTAGTCAATGTCTAATTGCACTACTTTTATTAATCAAAATCCATGTAGTACAAAATATAATGAGTTTTTAGACATGTGTAACTCACTTTGGTAAATTTCCTCACAATTTTCAAGGTATTCACAAAAAATCTGAAAGACAGCACACTTAACTTTTGTGGAGTAGGAAGGAGAGTGAGGGTATTTTTTGAGAAATCTTATGTTCCCTTGTATCAATGGTCATGCGTGCAAAATTCCATTGGTCAAAATAAAACTGCAGATTGTAAAACAAAAAACATTCTTCTTTATGTAACAGAAATGATCTGAAAATGTAGCCTAAATTCTGATCAACAAAATACACTACCTTGTAGCGAAAACCTCATCAAAACCAGCTATGCCATTACCAAGACTAACACAGACAAACATTGTTGGTACTAAGAGACAAAATTGTAAAAACAATTAATTGGGTTTTTATATCATGTAAGTAATTATATGAGATCATAAAAAGAGGAGTATTTTGAAATTTCCCGACAAATTCTTCATTTTTATTTATTCAGATTTATACTTTAATCATTCTATGAACACAAAAAAGAGGCATTTAAAATATACTTGCAATCTTTTAATGCATCCAATAATCCTTGTCATCAATCAAACCTCTAAAACAGAGGACACCTCTGTGTGCCTCAAACCTCTAAAACAGACTCTTGCTTTCAACAGAGGAACACCACCTAGAAACGTGGTTGGGGTTGGGATGGGATGGGGTAGGATGGCAGGAGAGGGGAGGGGACTGGCTGATGTTAATTTCCTGGTATGGCACGCAGCATTTGTACTTCATTTGATGACATCTGTTGCCAACCCCATAATTGTGATTTTTCATGTTTTTTAACCAATCTAATTGCAACTGAGATGCACACCGCTGCCTGTATGAGTGAGCTTAAGTGAATATTGTGAGAAATAAAAGGAGATGGTTACAATGGAGTTGTCAACAAAGACTTGCCCCTAAAAATATTCAACATCAATTACATGTTGGATGTTTTTAGATAATTGCGTAGGTCGAAGACTGGATCCTCGTTATGAACTTCGACACACATAGCAAATCAATAAATGAGACCCCAACAAAAAAGTATGCATTCAGGCAGCACTGTTGCCAGGCAAAGCCAAGCAGGGCGGAGAAAATGGAATGGGTTAAGCAGGCAGGGAGGGAATAAGGCGCAAGGAGGGTGGAGTGTGGTGCCACTTAATAGTTTTTGCAAAATATATAATCAGGCAAAGTCAAAAAATCAGCTAGTTCTTTATGAGAAAATTATGTTGGCTGAACACTACACCCAGTCCTCCATGCAGAAAAATCCTTGTTGCGTCGCTTGTTTTGAATATGAGAAAAAACATTTCACATCTTCATTTTATTCTCACCTTGCGCCCTTCATTGCTTGGTGATTTCTCTAAAATTTGGAGCGGTTCTTTGGGCAATGTCCTGGAGAAACCATCAGGCCACACCTACAAAACAAACTTACTTTTTCATTCAGACCAATGTAAGCAAAATGCATTAAAGAATCATCACAATCAAACTTACTTTATGAGTAGCCATATGTTTCTTAACATTTGATTTTTGAGAGAAAGCACGGCCACAAACTACACACTGAAACGGTTTTTCACCAGTATGACTTCTCAGATGTTGTTGCAGATCAAAATTTTTGGCGAACATTTTGTTGCAGTAATGGCATTTTAACTGAAACAAAAGATTAAAATATTAAAATGTCATTCATTCGTTTCCGAAAAAGAGAAATGATTGTTCATTAGTTAAACTTCCATACATCCTTCCATAAAACAAATGGATAAATGATTGTATATTATTTTGTATTGTATTGTATATTATTTTTTAAATCAAAAGCACATTAATATTTATTATTTATAATTGAAACACTCAGCGCAAGAAAGTGTACTGAAACTAGTGGTGCAACAGAATAGCAGAGACTTTTTCATACTAGTTAGTTTTTTAATTCCTTTGGTCAAGGTTACGTTTTTGGTTTTGCCCCACCCTCTTCCCAGCTGCCATTTATGCCCCTAAAACTACATTTTTTGAATTTTTTGATCCCTGAATAATAGAACTGAAAAATGACTTTAGAATATTATAGAAGAGTGAAACCCTGTACCATAAGGCAATTTTCGTTGAAAAATTTGGAGCTGTTTTGGAAAAATTGTTAGTCAGCCCATGCATATTTTCAAGCTCATTTCGCACTAAACTTTTGAGATTTCAAGAAGAGTTCATAAGAAAATATTTAAAGTAATTGTACTCATAAATTCAATAATGTATACAAATTACTGGTAACGTTAATATTAACAAAGAGAGAAGTATTTCAAAAGAAATTACGTTGGTGTAATATTTGAAAAAACAAAATAGTAATTCATGAAAGTGATATTTAGTCACATTATTTAATCCATTTAGCACTATCCGCTTACAAAATTTAAAGAAAACATTGGAGCCGTTTTCGAGAAAATGGCATTTGAGCGATTCTGAAAATACAGAATTTTGAGCTAATTTTCACTGAAAACTTTTCAGTTTTCGAGAAACATTGTCAGACATCATTTAAAGCACATGTACTCAAAAATGCAGCGCTGTATACAAATTGCCAGTAACGTAAATATTAATGATGTGAGAGATGTCAAAAAAACTACATTTGTGTAACTTTTCAAAAAACAAAAGAATAGAAAGAACAGGAACATCTTGGATGTGACTAACGGAATACTGGGAAGAAGGAACAGGCCAAACCCTTCAACTTTCATTGATTGATTAGTGATTCCGTGCGTGTCAACTACCAAGGTCATTAGTCCCATAAGTTTTTCATCGGGAGGTGGCAGTGATCTTCCTCCACTAGATGGTGAGATCCGGCACCCTACACGAACCTAAACTATCATCGACTCAAGGGGTTTTCCTCAGCCAGGTATCTCCCACCAGCGGGTCACCGCCCCAGCCAGGACAAGTTCTAAGACACTGACAGGTCTCCCAGCATGTCTGGTAGTGTAGTGCATGTTAGTGTAAGTGTGTGTGTGGGAGGGTGAGGATAGGACAAGGAAGAGGGAGGAAAGATCGCACACAGTCCATGACCCATTTGTTAAGGTATTGCTCTGGCATTCGCCTGGTGTTGATCAGAAAAACCATGGAAAACTCCTGATAAGAGCAGCCAGCCACTTATATTCTCCTCCACACAACGACTCAATTTGACCTAGCTCACAAGCTGGTGTCGAAAATCCTGCCACCGTGAGGACTCTAACCTAGGACCTCACGATCAGAGGCACTTCAGTGACATCAGTAGATGAACTGAGCCACTGCTCCTGGTTTAAACATTCATGATTATGATGATGATGATGCTGATGATCAGGGAATGGATTTCTATGTAAATACATATATACTAAATAAGCTAATATCGATAATAATTTGCATTATCTTTATATTTCACCATGTATCGAGTTGAAAAATGCTACTTCTATTTTCCATATTTTGGGATTTCGTACATATTTGAATAAAAGTTCATATAATTTCCATATTTGTTATAAAATCAGTTCATATAGCATATTAAGCTTAACAGTAAAATTTCATTAAATATTAAAAATGCATCTCAGCAAAAAGAGCTTAAACATTTCAGTAATTTCTTAAACATTTGAGTTTTTTTTGAAAATAGGGAGAATTGATAATGGGAAAGCAAGTTAAGAAACTGTTAAAGTTTTAATTTATGTGAAGAATAGATCCACACTCTGGCCCTGAGGCCCAGTCTGAGGGGTCTCAGTGTCCCGCAGAGTGAGGGGAGGGGGGAGTAAGAAGGCAATGAACTATTGTATTTGTTTGACAGATGACCTTGCAACCTCAATGGTTTGTGGAAAACAGTTCTCATTTCAGTATCCACTCAACCCTTTCTCCTTCCCTCTGAGGCTGCCATCCGGAAATCACATGACGTCACAGAGACTGAGATATCAGAATTCAACATATAAAGCTTCTCATTGACATTTACAATTCAGTCAGAATACTATGTGCATCATCAGTTCTATTAATCTCTCTATTAAACCTGAGTACAATGCCAAAAGTAGGACAATCAGCGAGTGTAACATATGTTATATTTCACAATTGAAAGATGAAGGTTTATCAACTGACAATAAATATTATTTAACCATAGTATTTTTTTATGATATTAAGTCATATTATAATTATGATATGATGTTAATATCATAATTTATGACATAAATTATGATATTTAATATTAAATATTTAAATCCATATATTGATAAAAATAACTCCATATATATTTACATATTTCAAATATTTTTGCCCATATAAATCCGTTCCCTCATGATGATGATAAAATAATAGAGAAAAATGGCTTCTATGTCATCTATTACAGTATGTTTAATACTAAACCTACCAAAAGTTAAAAGAAAACATTTGGAAGCATATTTGAGAAATTCTTGTTTTTGCTATTTTTTAATATTGCACATATTTCACTCAATATTTTGCAAAAACTACTTTATTTTTCAGAAAATGTGCAGCATCTTAATCAAAGAGCTAATTAAACTAATAAAGAGCAATTGAAGGAAAAATCTCCATTTTCAATTTTGTAGTAGTAGGAAGACACCGAATAAATTTCAAACTTTTGCAATTTTCAAAAATTCAAAGTTAAAGGTTAAAAACAGACTTATGGCATCTTTATAAGTTTCTTTTACTCTATTCTTACAAGAAATTTTTTTTTTATTTGGATAATTTTTTTTTTAAATTTTGTAAACATCCCAGAGGCTTCAGGGAAAGTACTCCCAAAAATTAAAGAATGATTTTCAAAATTGCTGAGCTTCAAATCAAATCATCAGGGAATACCCATTTTGGAAAAAATCCTATGAATAGTATAGGCACTAGTGTTGTTCACAGACGGACATTTTGAAGAAGAA
Source organism: Teleogryllus occipitalis (assembly GCA_011170035.1). Taxonomy (NCBI): domain Eukaryota; kingdom Metazoa; phylum Arthropoda; class Insecta; order Orthoptera; family Gryllidae; genus Teleogryllus; species Teleogryllus occipitalis. The sequence goes on from BLKR01002750.1 coordinate 98,997, forward strand.
GAAGAAGAAGAAGAAGAAGAAGAAGAAGAAGAAAATACAACAACAACAACAACAACAACAACAACAACACGTTTTTCGTATCAAGGACCCGCAATTTCTTAAATCTGACCACATATCTGACCACATGCTAGAAGGAATAATTTACTACATATTTGAACAGGATTAATCCATTTTTCCTACATCAGAGACGCACAATACATGATTTTCTGTAGAAAATACATCGATTTTTGCCATAGCATTAGATAACTTTCTCTATACTATGTATATTACACCGTATATATGGACATATACGAGAAAGTAATAATAATTAACTATTCAATTAATAATTATATCTTTTGATTACACATCATCTAGCACTAAGATCTTCAATTTTATCTTGTGTATAAGCATTTTACTTTACGGAACTGATTTCTTTAAAACAGTAATCGGCACTAATTAAACAAGATGAAGTTAATTATAAATGAAAGATTAATAACATCTCATCAACTCATTAGATTCTATCCTCAATGAGATCATATGACAAAAACGAGAGGTAGTTTAAGAGGCATGCAGAATTTGCAGAGGGCTCAGTATTAACAGAGAAACTCAGCCCTCTGCTGAAGATCCCATTTCTTATTACATACACTTCTGGACTAAAATGAAATACTAGAGAAATTTCCACCAAATAGTTTGAAAAATACAAGCATTCATCTAGAAATGAGTATGATGAATACAGAAAATTAACATCAAAATATCTACCATCTGGATAATCATGGAATCATATATGTACAGAATCACCAGTTTTTTCCCTTTAATACAAATTTAATTTTCATTTAGTTTCTCTTATCAACACAATTTCTTTTTTAAAAAAAAGTAATTTTATTATAAAAAATCTAAGACTGAGGAAATATTCTAACATTGTTAATAAGGTAAATCCTAGCATACCTTTGGAGCCTTCACAGTAGAAGATCGACCATTATCTTTACCATCCAGAAGTTGTTCACCAGAACCATACTCATTACCTAAGTTCTGACAAATGTCTCCAGACAAGGTATCAACTTCAGTTACAACAGTACTATGTTGATTTGTGATTGCAATTGAAAGGTTCTGATCATGTGATGAAATTTGTGTAGTGTCCACTACTTCATTAATAGCTTTTGAAAGATCTAAAGTCACAGAAGAACCATTTGATGAATTAATGACATCAAGGAAGCTCACAGATACAGTTTCTGGCCCAACTTCTGCACCATTCTCACAAACTCCAGTGATATTTGAATATTCACAGAAATCAGTTGTGTTATCTATATATTCTATACTTGTTTCTGTATATTCTCCATTGCTCAAGAGCACCTAGATCAAAGATAAAAAATTATTATTGGAGCAAAGTAGAAAATAAAATTAATTTACACAATAATATAAACTTTTTAAAACAATAAAATAGCAATATGAGTACCTTACAAGTTTTCCTAGCATCACCATCACAATAATCAAGAAGGACTGTCCCATCACTTTCTACAGTTCCATTTCCATATTGCAACAATTTATCAGATGCTTTATCACATTCTAATAATAAAGCCCTTAATGCAAAACAAAAACGACAAAAAATAATAAAATTGAAATGATTTTTTCTCTCATATTCTTAAGACGTGGAAAAGCTTACCCATTATCAGTTTCTTCAATATAATCTATATTTGGCAGTAAAACCTTGCAACCTTTTGGATTTCTTTCAGGACATGTTGCCAGAATGTTAATGTTCTGGGAAACATCCTTACCACAAGAAACTCCAGAGCATGAATTCAATTTACCTTGTGAGGTTACTTGTTGAATACAAGGCAATCCAGATGAGAATTGCTGTGACTAAAAACAAATCGCACAAGAAAAAAAAAAAAGATTAATATTCTACAATGTCAATTACAAGTCTACAGAGGAAAAAATTGTCAAATTAAAATTAATACTTACTTGAGAAGTTAATATTATGGGTTGGCTAGCACCATCAAAACTGTTTGTACCATCTGTAAGATGTTTCATACCACTAGATTCTGTATTAGTTGCTATAAATGAACTTCCATCAGGTACATTTGGTGCAGAGGAAGTGATCTGCAATAATTGTTTATTTATTTTACGTCAAAAAAAAAAAAAAAAAAAAAAAAAAAAAAAAAAATCAAAATCAAAACTGTGTATGACGTGCTATGGGGAGAAGGGAATTCTGTGCATATTTTCAAAATTCTGTTACCCCTACACTAAAGCATATACTACTTGAATTTTGGAGGAGGAAAAAAAACACCACCAAACAAACAAACAAACAACAACAATGGCTCCCATGTAATAAAATCTATTTTCAAGGATAAATAAGCAATAAATTTTGGGCTCTTAACCATGATGACCTTCGTCAAGGAATAATACTTCCTGCCGCGACATGGAAACGATAATTTGAATAACTATATTTCCCACTGAATTCTAGATGTGCACAGATAATGAAGTTATATTTATGTCCAGAAGCAAAACAAGGGGCCATCTCAGCATTTGCTCAATGGATCAGGGAAACTGGACAAAAAACCTGATCGAGATGGGGTCATTGACCCAGAAGCTGTGATACAATACTTGTTACATATTGTTTAGAATTATACAGTCCAATGGTAAATGATACACTAAATATCACTGTTAAAATTAATTTTACTTTCCTTGTGATGCTCAGTATATTATCTAATTGTATAGAAACAGTTATGCAGCAGAAACTATTTCACTTGGGATTTAAACTTTTCTATCGAATTTAATCATTTAATGTCATCTGCCAAAGTGTTGTAAAATGATGTACATGTACTGTATGTGAATTTTTTGTAATGAGCTGTTGATACTGTCACCTGATGAATATGATTTCTATGTCAAGTGTTATAGTAATAGACATCGGCATTTTCTGAAAATATATTCCCGCCCTTAAGCAAGTCATTTTTGACCGAAACCACTGATTCGTAAATCAACAGACAAGGTAATGGTAAAATTCCTAGATTAATGAAGAGAGGCTTACAAGAATCACGTGGGTGGGATTTGGTTATTATTCGCACAATTCTTTTTTGTAATCTAAAAGTCTGGGAGTTATAAGATGTATTTCCCCAGAATAAATAAATAAATAAATAAATATATATATATATATATATATATATATATATATATATATATATATATATATATATATATGTATGTGTGTGTGTGTATGATAAAATTTATCAAAATGTTTAAAGTTGTACTAACCTGCGAAGAAGCAATGTTAAGAGGATCTTCATCATCAATACTAAATGAGAGAATGTCAGCTTCACTCAAAATTATAGGTTGACATAATTCTGATGCACAAATAGAGTTATCCAAGGCCTGCACTTCAAGCTGCTGAAAATTAGCAGATTCAGCAGCTTCGGATTCTTGAAAATGATCACCAGCTAAATCAAAGTGCACAAGTAAAATCTCATGAACAAAAAATTCAACTAAATGCTTATTAATACATTTCCTGAGAAGTTCTCCACTTTTGACAAATTTTATAAAATGTAACTATTAATATAAGCATTGGTGGGCACAGCCTAAAATGAGTGAGCCAACCACAATTCTGGGTCCCACTGTCCTAGGCACCCTTTTCCTTTATTTTTTTTTTTTAGAAGATATATTTTACTGGTAAATAAATCAAAGATAACACAATGGTCATGAAATAATGGTAATGGGACAATTAATTAATTAATAAAATCAATTTTATGTCGATCAATTTACAAGGTTGCCAGATGGTTTGGAGAGACTCTTCCCCCATGTCGTATGTAATTTTCCAAATCATCAGCTTAAAAAAGAGGGGAAATCGGGAACTGATGGTTCCAAAATAATAAAATGTTTTATTACAAAAGGCTAAGGGGTCCCTTTTGAAATTTTCATGGAGGCCAAGATCCAACTGCCCCAAAGATGTATTAATTTAATATCAAAAATAGTTAAAAACTGTGTAAAGTACTGTAGGAAGAAGTGCAATATGTTCACAGTATCTTGAGGATTATTTTTAATTCTTTCCCATTACCTGATTAATGACTCAAATCTATAATTACCTTCATTTATTATTATTATTATTATTATTATTATTATTATTATTACATATTTTACTACAAAGTTATAATGACTAAAATAGATTGATCTGGCTTAGTCAACTATAACTTTTAAATTGACATTATGAGTTTTGATAATTTTTTTAATCTTTTGTGTTTATAATAGAGTTCTAAAACATTTTCTCTTAGTCATTAATAGTATTTGAATGGGTAAAATGCTCGGTTTTATGAAACATTGTACAATTAATCTAAAATTGAAAAAAAAAAAAAAAAACATCAAACTTAGTTTCATTATCATGTGAATTACACCAATATGTCTTTGAACTGTTCACAATATACAAACAGGAGTATTCAAGATTTTATATGTTACTACAATATTTTTAAAATAATTTCAATTTTGACAATTTATCCAATTTCTACTGTTTAAATGTTTACTTATATTAACATTTAAAACAGGTATCATTTTGAATATCTCAAAAGTTTTCTAGGTCACCTTTCCAGTGTTCGGGAGGGTCCAGCATTTTGTTAGCCTCTTTGAACCCGAAAAACTATGTCCTAGCCTGGGTAAATAAAAACCAGTGTAATACCAAAAGTAAATTGAATTTTTAATCCATAACACATCAGTTAAAAACATATCTGAGTGAGAATAGGTATATATTCCAGATGGAAAATAAGAATTCTATTTTACAAGATTATTTCTGTCTGCATCTCAATTTGTTTGGCACAATTGAAGGTGGGAAGATGGTAAGTTTAATTATTCTTGAAAACACCTTAACATTAAAAATGTAATACAAGCAAATAAAATAATAAACTATTCCATGATTGTAATGTTTTGATCCAAACAATAAAAAATTTTAACACTTTTTATAAACACTACAGAATTAATTCAAAAAAGATTGACATTCAAAAGGTGTAATGGATTAAAAATTTTTAAAAACAAACATAAATCTTGCTTCTAGGGCTGGAAAGAGCTTACTTTTTGTCTTCTTCCTTTGATTTTTTTTTTCATTACAATTTTTTTTTAATTACTACAACGTGAAGTTTCTTATATGATAAAAGGGAACTTACAAAAGCATTTATTTTATTGATTTCGAGGTTAGGCACAAAACAGGCCTTTATACGGTTAAAGACACCATAGTACATGCAAGAAAACTTTAAAAATACGATTTAAAGTACGAAAAAATATGCCATACCTGCTGTATGTTCCTTTTTGTGACACATGAATAAGGAAAATGATGTGAATTGCTTTTTACATTTACCACATTGAAAAACATCTTCTTCATCTAAAGTTATTGTAGCTGTTCACAAAAATGTTGATTAGTGTCAAGAGTTTCATGGTAATTAATGTATATATATGGAGAAACCTGATACTGTTATTGAGACTTCTGTTGACTTACTTGGGGGGCCAGTGCTGGTAAGAGTTGTTGAGTCTAAAATTGATTGTACTGTGTGATTGTCCAATGATACACCTAAAAAACACGTCATTTATTTTCATGCTTCACAATTAAATGCCTTCAAACAAATATTTTCACAGACTTGGTTAATACTTACCACTTAATGCATCAAAGAGCATGTGAGCCATTTCAGTTTCGCAGAATAGACGTAAAAGGAACTAATGTTTTTGTCAGTTTTCAAACATTCTTCGTCATTAAATTCAAAAATGTTTACATTTTAGTTTTCTTGAACATTGACACAATACTCAGTAATGTCAGAAGAACCTCATATCCAGGCTAGCCACAGGCATCAACCCACAGAATAACCTCTCCGGTTGTATGCGCTATCGATTCACAGTGTTGCCATATTTCGCAGCAATATGATCACAGAATAAATATTCACAAAGACCGTAAACAAAATGATGTGGGATTTTAAAAGTATTGTACAAAGATGATAGCAAATAAGTTTTCTGGCTAGTTTACTACGCTTTTTTGTGTACGTTGTGTGTTCCTAGCCATCTTCAGTCTACAAAATTGTGTACATTTATGAATGTAAAAATTGTGGTAAAATGTCAAACGGGGTATTTCTATTGTCATTGACTGGCCAGATAGAAAGTGCTGTTTTCCCAGATTTCGACGACATCTACTGCAAATATTGTTTTACTTACGGATCCGACTGGGCCATTACGTCGGTGTGTAGTATTTGTTAGGGAGCGCTGTAGCTGTTATTATAATACTCTTAATATTGCGATTTCTGCCCACGAAACCTGTAAATAAATTATCACTTTCAAATTTCAGGGACTAGAAGAAGGAATTTCTCAAATTGGAAAATGTAGCCGTGACGACAGGCAATCTTTTGTTTGGAATTTCCCCCTTGATGTTACCTTCAAGAGCACAAATCCTTTTGGTTGTGAGTTTACCAGCCAAATGAATTTTTAATTTTTTTAAGTGGAAGAAACCTAATTGTAAAATATTTTCAGGGCCTCAAATAGTTATCAGCGTCTATGGTTTAGATGCTTTTGGTAATGATGTTGTGAGAGGCTATGGCTTGTGTCACATTCCTATTGCTGCAGGTCAATATAAAAAGACGTAAGTATTATTTTCTAATGTTAAATTTACATAATTTTTTTAGACAAGTATAACAGATTAAACTTAATTCCTGTAGATTGCCAATGTTTGTCCCAGAGTCAACTTCTTTGTTGCAAAAGTTGACCTGTTGGCTTACTGGCCGTCGACCTGAATATGTGGAACCTCGAATCTTGGGTCAGGGTGAAGGCAGAGAAGGTAAATCCTCATTTTATTTATAGAATGATTTGCTGAGTATTAATAAATGGTTCTTTTTATAGTTACTAGGGTGCGGTCCCAAGGATGGGTGAAGGTTTGCTTCAATACAATAACTCGTGATGTACAGCAACTTGGTTATTCTACACGTTCTAGCAGTAATAGTCACAGTTGCTTATCACTTTAATATGTAAGTCTCATAACTTATATTCTAATTAAAGTGTCAAATGACTGATTTACAGTACATTTTATTAGTGTTGAAATGGATACAAAGAAAGATAAAAATGTTAAAATTTTTATTACAATACCTACATTAATTACATAATATTTACAATTAACTAAAAAGTTTGTACTAGCTATTTCACACATTAAATTTAATGTACGTTTAATTTATTTTAAAAAATGTTCAACATGATAATTATGTGCAAACTTTGGGAGATTTTCCTTCTTTTTTTTTTTTCCTTTACACTAACATTAACAATATGCTTACTCATGCTTTCTTCTACATGAAGATTATGGTGATCCATGTATTAGAAACCACTTTGGTAACGTGGCAAATTTCAAGCATAACAAAACCCTACAATTAATACTGTTAAAATATGAGCAACCTTGATGCTTACGAGCAACTTTTTTGAATTATGTATGTTTCCAGCATTGAGGTTGCTCATTTTGAAATAAATAATCATCCAAACTAAATCCATGTTATGAAAAATTAGTTACTTGACTAGCACAAGAACTATGAAAGTACATTGTACCTAACATGGCAAGTGAAAGGTTTTTACTTTTCCAATATTGCTGCTAAATTCACTGTCTGTATTCCTAGTTTTAAGCATCAAATTTTTTTAACATTGAACAACAATTCTGTTATTAAACATAAATTTTTCATTTGGTTAAGAAAATATCAATGAATTTCTTATCAGTTTTCTTCTCGTTTACACGAGCCATTTTGAAGAATTATCCTATTCTTTCATTCAATGGTACACTAACAATTTATGACTAGGTGGTACACAGATACAAATATGTATTCTTCTGTACATCTTGTAAAGGCTTGCATTTTTACCATTGTAAGAGGAATTTTATATAAATACTGACTGGTTCATTCTGTGCCTTTCATCCACTTCAAGATTCATTGGTAGACGGAATCAAGATATTCATCAAACTTCTCCTCTGTAAAGTAAGAAAACGTGTTAGCATCGCCAGTATTTTGAGCAGGGCTGGATTATTGCACAAGCAGAGCAGCCCTTGCCGAGGGGCCACTCATAATATTTTGAAGAAAATTTTAGAAACCCACACATTTGAAGTATTCTTCATTAACTATGTAAATTAAAATATATTTAACTCAAATAAAAAGCTGCCATGAAAATGAAGACTAAAATTATTGGAGATTGATTGTATAAATTGTTATTTTAATATAAACATTTTCAATTGTTAACGGTATAGTTTAATTTTCATATTTTAGAACATATGGGGGATTTACACAACGCAATATTTCATTCATTCTTTCTTTCTGATAATTACTTTCAGTGACCATACCTCAGAGTGTTGTCTGCTGTTAAGCGAGTTCCATAGGTGTCCAATAGTTCAAATACCACTCCATTGGTCCATCCAAATCCTGATTGTGGAATGTATTCACCCCCTCCTCCAGATTTTCCAGGAACCTCTGCGTCATACTGAAGAAAAAATTGTCAATGTACAATAGCCGTGAATAGTGCTACAAAGAATCAACCAGTAACCAAAACAACAAATGTGTTCTTCAGGTCTTTAAGATGCTTGTATTGATTTCTTGAAAGAAGATATCACAGCATTCAATAATGCTTAGGATTGCAACAATTTTTGTTCTGAGAACCTTTCACTTACAAATTTCATAGAATGGAAATGACAAATGTCTCAGATTTTTTTAATTCCAGAAAAACTATAGGCTGAGTTCAGCATCTTTTTAAGATTTTTTTTTTTTTCCCTCATAACCAAAATTGTTGAAAACCTTAACAAATCTTACACAACATTAAAGTTAATATTTTTAATGAAATGCTTTTTCGACTTTTTACTTGTACAAAAATACGTATCAACCATTGGATACATTTTTACTTCTAGTTTCTTGTTAATACAAATTGCGAATGTAATCTTTTTGATGGATGCTCTGCGACTTTTGACCAAGGTGGGAACCCTAATCCTCAAACTTTTCTGATTTAGAAAATTCTGGTTGTAGACTACTTGAAAATTTTGGAAGAGCCACTAAAATTGAGATTGTAAATATGACATTTTGAAGGGCTAATGTTTAAAAACTAAAGCAGAACATTAATATCCAAACAGTGGGACTCCTATCTACCACAATACGAGCCTTTGGTATGTATACCATCCTGGGAAGAATCCAAAGAAAACAAGTTCCATGTCATCCTCCCTCAGTCCCAACTTTTCATATATGTTTGTTTAATGGTGGAAGTGCTACGCAAGCTTGATATGACCCCCAAAGACCATCTGTTGAGAAGTTCCACACATTTTCTTTTATAGTCATGCAAGTGACTCTTGTAATGCTAAAGTAAAAATTGCTTTTAGTAAATTACCTTTTCATACATATCGTGGTGTTCCACAAATCCTTTGTAGTTTGATCGAATCCATTGTTCAGCAAATTCATAAGCTAATTTCTGGGCACTAGGTTCCTGAGTAGACTGCAGGCCTTGAATAATAATGTTTTGGAGAGGTGGCCAGGCATTGGGAAGATCCCATTGTTCTCCTGTGTTATTCAGTGATGTTGGAATACCTCCAAGATAGTGTTGTAAAATTTCTATGCTCTGCAAGTATTTAACTACTTTTTGTGCAATGATGGGAGTTTCTTTCTGAAATTAAATTGTATAAAATTATTACTAAGAATAGTTTTCTATTTGCATTTATTATTATTATTATTATTATTATTATTATTATTATTATTATTATTAAATTTTATTGAATACTATTTGAAACAATAAATTACCAAGACAAGCTCAGAAATAAACCAACCTCATCGTAACACTTTGTCCACAGAGGAGCAAGGTTTGATGGGTAAAAGTAGGTACGCTGTTTTCCATTCAGAAGATCATAATCAAACCAAGAACCAGTAGTTCCATTCCATAATACTGCTGTGACTGCCTCCTTCAGTTCATAAGCAATTTGGGAATATTTTTTGGCTTTATCTAAGTTTCCTAAAACTTCTGAATGCAGTGTAGAAAGCAAATGAGCGTTGCCATACACAAAAGCATTGACATCTACTGGAATTATGTATTTTGTGTGAATATCTGTCAAGTTTCCTGCAAAAGAAATTATAATTAATATACAATGGGGCATGTTTTGGACCAACTTTAGTCTGACTTTATTGAAAACAGTTTAGAACTAGTAAATAATTTGTAAGAATAAATATTTAATTTTTTAAACAATATAATTTTTTGGTTGCATATCAAGTAACTTGTATCCTTCCTCCTTCCTTTCTTTTATAATTATAATTTATCAAAATTGCTTATTGCACTAATTTTTTTCACTAGTTGTCGTCTTCAAATTGTATCTTATTAAACACATTCTATTAATAAATAGAGTTTTCAAACCATTAAGTGGATTAGTAAGAGACCATTAAAACTTTATTAAACAACTCACCTTTGTTGCTACCATCTTTGATGAACCATCGACTGGAGAAATCCCAACCAGATTCTGCAGCAGATTTCAAGTCTATGTAAAATTCTTCTTTTCTTTGATCGGTAGAGAATACTTTACCATTCATGAAATCCTCCCTGAAACGTAACACCGATTATTGGATTATGTGACAATGTCACTAAGTATATCTAAATCTGTAAGAATCTGAAATACAGCTGTCATACCTGTAAGATTCAGGTCTAGGGCCCTGTGATGGAGAATAGTATCTGAGAAGGGTGTAGGTTCTTCCATCCTTTTGCACGTTAACTGTACGATTTTTCATCCAGAAATCTAATTCTCTTTCAAGCAAGTGGATGTTTTTCTTTACAAATTCTTCATCCTTAGTAGCTAGAAAGTAATTGTAGACCATGGGAGTCAGAAGTGGAGGTTGCGAGCGTTCCAAGTAGTAAATTCTCGCCCCATTAGGAATTATTCCATAGTTGTCCAGGAGGTACAAGAAATTTTCTATTATACCCTTTACAGTGTCCTTCATATCACTAAGCAGAAGCCCTCGTACAATCCAGTAAGTATCCCAATAATATAGCTCCCTGAAGCGACCGCCTGGAACGATGAAGTGGTGAGGAACGTAGATGAGCGAGTATCTGTCCTTGTGATCCCTGACTTCGTGCGAAACCCTTCTGCTGAGATTCTTCCAGATGCCGTTCAGCTCAGAGGCCCACCCTCGCAGTTTGGGGTCCGCGATGCGGCGGAGCAGAGCCGGCTCGGCCACCCAGTCGGGAAGTCCCGCCGTCTCCAGCTCGTTGCCATCTTCGAAGTAATCGTCGACGAATTTTTGGATTTGCTCTTTCGACGGATCGCCTCCGGTTTGCCTCATCAACGCGTCGAACTGTTCCAGAGTTTCTTCCGGGGAGTAGATGAGCCTCTTGTCGACGAATTTCTTCGAGTCGGAATACAAGTGAGCGTTTTGGATGACACTGAGGAGCTCACCTTGGCAGTAAATTTTGCTGAAAAGAAAAAGATAACGTTAAATTTTAGGGAAAGTCGTTGAATTGATCAACATCGTATTTCGTTAAGCGTTCCTTTCAACGATCACTTAGCGAGATAACATATCGGTGAAATTTATCTAAGATCAACGCGATGCTTTGAGTGTTGCACATCTCTTTTGTTTCTCGAGCTGTGCCTTTCGTAGGCTTTTTGTGCGCATTTAAAATATTCTCTTGCATGTCATCGCCGGAAAAGTTTTATTGCGGGGTTTTGTATTTACAACTTCGGATGCTTATAGTGAAGGCTTACTTCTACCTATTTTATACACGTTACATGTGTAATTGAGCAGCTAAGAATGTGAAATGATTTTAACCAAGCTTTAAGCTTCTTTATTTCTGGACGCAAGAATGGAATATCCCATTATGTAGATTTTTGCGACATGTCATTTTCCCCCTTATTTTGAATGGAAACTTTGTTTTAGAAATTTTATGAATCACGCGAATATACGCGTGTAAGTTGTGCGAAGAGTTCAGCGAAGAACTTTTATTCCGTAGCGTAAGTCGGGGCGCACGCATCAGACCTAGGCAAACTATCTACTGGGGCCTCTGATGCATGGACAAACCACGAGGTTGTTTAGGCTTACCGAATAAAAATACATCGGTAATAGGTTTAGTGTAATTATTTTACAATAATAATACTACAATACACGCCAATTACACAACAAAATTTTACCTTTTAGCTAGATTTCACAAGAAACAAGTTGAAACACTGCTACAACGGAAGTCTATGTAGCCAATTTGAAGTCGTTAATTTTGTCTTTATTTTGCTGTTTTCTTCATTAGCTTGCGATTATCTTTTTTATTTTCCCTTCCAGCTTTAAAATTGAAAACGCTATATACAAACAAAACTCATGTACAACATGTATGTACAATATACGTACGAGTGTGGCACAGTGCCTGAAGAAAAAAAATGTCAATGTTCCTTTCCACACTCTACCAACCTGTTAAAAATATAAATCTAACACTAATTGCAGAGAAAAAAGGGGGCGGACCGGTTGCTAGAAAATTGAAAATTGTGTGGAAGAGGGCGAAAACTTTGAGAAAGAAGGTTCCAATAAATTGCTGCGAGAGTAAGATATTTTGAGGTTCCCTAGGAACTACATTTTCTGAAAAGCATCGAACAGTTTCAGTTTTATTTAATAAATATTTCGTTTTTTGGTAGCAAAACTTTTCGATTTTGAAACTGTTCCAAACTGTTTCCCTTTATTAGTATTAAACCATTTCGAGAAGGTATAGAAGTTCGACAATTATTCGATTCTTGCCCTGGTCAAAAACTTCAAATTTAAAATAAAGAACGAAATATTTTTTCTACAAAAAATCTAGACATCGATTGTTTACACTGCGAGTCAATACTCTATACTTGAATCCAGGGTAACAAGTTACCCGAAATTATGAAGATCTTTTGAAAGCCTGAACAGTTTAATTTGGTTCCGGTTCCAGCAATATATTCAAGTAAATAGATCTTGTCGCTAATGAACCTGTTTCTAATCGTTTCAATTTGATTCTTTACTCGTTTCTTTCGATTTTAGATAACGAATTCGCTGCATTAGCCGTTTTCCGAACGCCGCCGCCAAAGCGTGCGAGTCCGCCGTTGCAGCCGTGTGCCGGCGTCGCTCTCACCTGTCACACGAGGGCGGGAGGTCCGCGGGGGCGGCGGCAGGGGCAGGGGCGCCGGCCACCAGCGCCGCGCAGGCGACGACGGCTGCCGCCACCACCACCACGCCGCTCAGCGAGTCGTAGCGCGCTAGTCTCATGGTTCACCGGCGGTCGGCTCGACACTGCTTCCCCGCCGCGGACGCCCGTCTTGATATAGCGCGCGCTCTCGCGATCCGCCTCCATTGGCCGCCGCGCGCCGGACACGCCCCCGCCGCGCCGCGCCGCCCCACGCCTCCGCTCCGCGCCACGCGCCCGCGATAAGCGCAGACGGACTCCCGCCAGCGGTACACACGCGCCTTGTTGACGGAAGGTGGTTAAAACAATCCACGAATCAAACGAAGGTCTTTGCACTAAAGCGCGGGAAACTCATTTAAAAGTACATTTTAGTCTAAAGGCTACGGTTTCAATTTCGTAATACGAGATAGCAAACAAATTTTGGATTTGGTGGACTATGGTAATTGTCGCTAATTTTTTTTGAATTTTGTGGTGTACCTTCATGGACCGCACGGAAGATTGAAATCTAAGGACTTTCACTGATAACAGTCGTCGTATAACCGTGCTTATGGTGTATCGAAAGTATAGGGGGAGGGGGGCGGAATATTCCCTTCGAAGTAAAATCTTCTACCGAATCTTTCGACACTATCTATCGCCTCCGAAGTTCTGAATAAACTCTCACATCTATGGACGTTTCTCTGCCCTACTGATCTGGTCCCCGAAATGCATTCCACTGGAGATCTTGTTTACGCGCTCTATCTCCTCGGGAAGCAGAGAATGGATTGATACTCTTTTCGATTCTCAGTTTAAAGCTCGTTACACTTAGAACTTAAGTTCTTGTAATGTGGAAAAAACTCAGAAAAGCTAGTACATTTTTTTCCATGGGACACGAAAAGACTTCCCTTAAATTTCTCTTTCAGCGGCAGTCAGCATTGGAAACACAAATAGCAACTCTTTAAAAATGCTTAATTTGATTTAATTTAAACTTTTCCCAAACTCGCCAATCCAGACCTTTGCTCAGATCCGGCACCGGAGATGCTTAAAGTGAGATGTAGCGACGCTCTGTGAACGCTCAGAACCAAGTGTTATTTTAATCTTTTGTTTTCGTTTGTTCGGATCTTGGCCGCAAAGTTTTTGCCCCCGCAGGTAAGGACGAACTGTTCTTGTTCTCTTGTTTTGACCTTCAATTCAATCTACTTTTACGAGTGCAAGACCTGAGAAACTATGAGCAACAACAATCTAAGTTCACCTAAAATGGCAGGAGTGACCACTACACTGTAAGTAGTCCTATGTGGGATACGTAACTGAACGGTATTTACATCGTGTCATTAACGATGGAACCCTTCTGTCCTCTCCGAGAAAATAAATACCATGACTTAGTGGGTGAGAATATGCGAAAGCAATTTTATTAAACTAAGGCAACAATGTTGTTTCGTTATTTTCAGTGAAACTTATTTGCTGAAGAAATAATATGCTTCAGAGAGGAAATGCTAGTTACAGAATCTAGCTGTCAGGAAGTCTCTGATCTTTTTCAAAATGTTCTGATCTGTACATCTCATTAAAATGTAGGTGAACTTTTTACCAGCTACTATTGCGTGAAATGGGCCATTTAGCACCACCTAAACTCGAGTGTATCTTGAAATAAGGAACTCCTTGTCTTGCACTAAATGAATGGTCTCTTCATGCGTGAAGGAGGGAACCTGAACTGTCTTCTTGGCGAGCACCTGCGGTGAGTTTTACGCACGTCTTTCTTGCATTTAGATGCATAGATGTTAGTATTTTGTGCATCTGCCAATTCACCAGCATTTACACGTTTGTCACAAAACTGTCTTATTGCACCAATTAATTTTTACGTTAACACTTCCGAACCACACTCTATGGCCATTAAATTATTGTATTTTGTTTCGTCTTTAAGTGATCGTGACCTTGGAGAGGGGGTTGTAACGACTTAATTACTCCTGAGAAAGTTTCACAATGGCTTAATCGATTCCCAGCGCTATCCATCTGAGGTAACCTAGGTGACAACTTCGGACGATTACGAAAGCCCAGGGAGATTGTTTGCCATTCTCTTGTCACCAACGAATGTTCCTACCTTCTGTTTACACCCCCTGCTACTCTTGCACTAAATGAATGGTCTCTTCATGCGTGAAGGAGGGAACCTGAACTGTCTTCTACGCCGCGTCATTTTCTCATCAGTTCACCCTGTGGAAACTTGCATCTTTTGGAACGATTTTCCCAAGAAAATGTCATGGAAACAAAGTTTATTTGGAATGTTAAATCGTTTGAGGAGAATGCACGTGCCGTTACAACTGTCGTGCGTTTTCGACAAGTGTTCATATTGAAGCTATTTTCGCAATATAGTGAAACAGTGATTGCCTCTGTCTAAAACTATATTGTAGACATTCGAGGAATAACAGTCTCATTCGTGAGGGAAGTTCAACGTTTCATTTTATCCTACCCCAACGCTTCATTTCCTACATCTAGAGCACGTGAATGTGTCCTGTTCAATCCTCTGAAGCTTTGACCTCAGTGCCACTCAATTGGCTGGAGGACCCTTGGACCACACGCCTGCTGGATTCGTGCCAGTTCTTGGAAGATCTCGTTGCTACGAGGCACATGTGCGATACCCCCGAAGGAGAGCAAGTATTTGAACTCTTTTCCACCTATGAAGGCTTGCAGATTCACCAATTATGAAGAACTGCATTAGTAAGCGCACTCTTTACGTGTTTAGGCCACCCCTCCTGTGAAATGTGAGTTCAAATGGAGGGGTTGAGATTATAAAGGCTTTTGTCACATTCGGCAAAAGTTGGGATATTTCATTTTAACGCTCTTCAACATTCCAGCTTGCGTACATAGTTTTAAAATTTGACAACAAATGATAGAATAATAATTGATAGTTATGGATTCCATATAGATGGAGGAAATTTTGGGTTACTCTTATACCCACAGTTTGCCTTTTAACCATTTCACTCTGGGGCTTAGACCTTCTGTTCCCGAGTCCGTCATACGATTTGCCCACTGATTTGAAGGAAGTCTTGCCCTAATTTAAAATGTCTTTTTGTTATTCATTTAGCCATACTGAATCAGATCATTTTTACTTTTCCGGAGGTTGGGGGGGGGGACTTAGAGAAAAACGTCAAGAACTTTTTTTAAAGAAATCTGAACTACATTATATGTAGGTTTAATACATTACATTACCGACTTAACTAAGGTGGCCAGACGTTTTAGCCGGAACAGTCCCTTTTCGTGAGTCCCTGTCCCGTATTTTTTGAAAGGAAAACCAGACGCCAAAATGTCCCGTTTTTGTGGCAATGACTAATCGGCATAAAGTGCCGTGAATAATAATTATTGTTAACTCAGTTTTTGGTTTTGTCGTCAAAATGACTTTTCTATGAGTTCCCTATTAGTTGCTTTGCTATTTTAATAAAATTCACAATATTTATCATACAAAAAAATAATTTACAGTAATATAAAAAAAGTTTCATTCAAGTTTACTAAACCTCAAATATATCCTCTGGCAATTTTCTGAGTTAATATGCACCTTTTTACACCAAGCCCTTCAATTTTAAATTTATCGTAATGTATTCCGTTCGCTTTACATTACTTTATAAAAAAAGCACGATCATACGATCACGTACCACGTAACAAGAGTATTTCGCAGACAAATGAAATCCAAAAGGGAAAGATTAAATGGTGGTTCTAGGAAGGGAAAAAGAGCTATCGCATCATTGAGTTTGTACATGCTTCATCGATATCGTTAACGAGAAATTAAATAATTCCAACATTCTGCTTCTGTGAGTTTCTGTGCGACTTAGTAAGCAATCTTAAAAGAGGAATACCGCCCAGTGCGTTTCCCATTTTTTTTAGTCAAGGAAATGTCACAATGTCCCGTTTTTTGGTTCTTAAGATCTGGTCACCTTATTCTTACCGAATAATTCTGAGTTGCTTAAAATAAATATGGAAATATAAAAGATATTTCAATAGTACTCATTACTTGCATTAAATCAAAATATTTTTTACAAAGGTATCAATCATTTCATTTAACCAGTGCAATTTGTGTGATAACTATCTTGAGTAGAATGATCGATAAGAGCACACCGACCGCGACTTACAAAGAAGACATTTCGAATACAAGAAGTATTCAACCTGATGGTGAAAGTGTTCAGTAAATAAATCCGAATGAATATTAGCAATTAGTTACAAATTATTTAAGAGAAAAAATAGTGTAAGCTTTATATTTCCTCACAAACACGTTGAGATTCCTGAGATGGAGAGTGCCTGGGACTTGCTCATGCCGAAACTGCTGGTTGTAGTGCTTGCTTGGAAATATTAGCCTTTCTTTTTCTTTCCGAACTAGAAGATGTATTCAGATTTTGTTTGAAACAGTATAGGGCGTAGAATCAATCATTCAGAAAAGACCGGTCAGCTAAATGACAAATCATTACATTTCTTTATTTCAAGAAACTGATATGTAATAAAATTTAGTTAATCGACCGTTCGAAAAAATTAAAGAGGGATGATGTTGAATTTTAAACTATTGTTGGCATACTGAACATTGCAACGGCATAAAATGTTATTTCGATGTTCTTGAAATTATCGTATACTCTAATTCACTTAAAATATACGGATTATCTCTTAATTGTACGGATAAATAGGATAATATTAATTCAATCTTTTACGACCTCCCTTAAATTCTGTTTGGAAGAAATGCTCTTTAGCAACTCTCGCAAATAAATCAAGATTCTGTCCTCTTGTCATTACGTTCCCGACCTGCAGGTGAAGTGATTTTGCTTAAAATTCGGGTAGCGAGTCTCGAGAGCAGCGAAGTGTATCGAAGGGGGAGGATGGGAGTGAAGTTGTCTGAGCGTCGCCTCAAGGTGGCACTGGGTTACGAGGAACCACAGCCACTCGCCGAGGCACTGTCGTATTACATGGAGTCGCGCTCGACAACCACTTGTCATCTTCTTCCTTTTCACACGAGTTCCCAGACGTTTTGACTGGCGACTGGAATGTGTCGTATCCTGTTCTGGGTGGTGTGCGGCAGAGTCCTTGTGTCGGATCCCTATCTGTGCAGCCATGGAATATACAACGCGAATCGTACCCGCTAATCGAGTACTTTACAGGCTTCAATATCCTTCACGTTATCATTCGAGTAAAACAATAGGAAGGAAGTGAAAACTACAATTTGTAGTCTCGATCTCCATTCGACTTTTCTTCGAGGCACGGTATATCAGCTAGGTTATTAGGATAGTTGTTAAAACTGATGAATTACTAAGAAGTATGAACTCACCGACAAGCTAATCGGTATTGGAATTTTTTAAATGATATTGACATTGCCCATTTTTTTACAATATTTCTTTTTTTATCGCTGGGGGAAACGATGCTCGATGTTTCAGAGCGTTTGACGACTTGCATACATCGTTTCACCTCATAAACATTCACAAGAACCAGTAAGATATGCACTTCCGTTTCTGCTGCGCGCGTGCGATAGACGCCGCGAAACGCTTGCGACGTCCTGAGGTTGACAGAACGTGTGCTTACGTGAGGCGAGGCGAGGCGAGGCGACGCGGTGCCTCGATGGGAAGGATGGGCTAGGGGTACGAAGCGCGGCTGACAAATCTGGAAACCCATAGGGTTTGTACCCGGATGACCAGGTGCAGACTGTACGTGACAGCCCCTACCGGAAAGCGCTACTCGAGTGGTGACTAAATGCAATTGCCGTAAGAGCGAGGGGGAAGGAAACTCTTCTGCAGTTATGATCTGTGACGCAAGTCTCGCGAATCGTCCGACGCGACACTTCCTCAAAGGTTTCCTTGTGTTCCGTGCAAATTAGTAAGGCAAAATATAAACAGTGCGTTTTTGCTTCCATTTTGTAGTTAAGGAAATTTTATTTTATAACGGCTTCCAGCTTCTTAAGCCTTCTCGGAAGGAAGGTAAATGAGTTGTCCCGCGTCTTATATTTGTGGCATGTTAAAGAATCTGAAGCTTAAATCACACCTCTGAGCTAAATTCTATTCGCCCTAGGAATACCTCCGTTCTTGTCATTGTGGCTCCAGATGTCGCTTACGACACAATACTTCTAAGGAGCGCAGCAGACCTCTTGGTTGAAATTAAAATAGTTTGATATCCGACGGAAAATTTGCATCGGTTGTAAAATCTCAACAAAACGGGTCAGGACTTCGGACCGTCTCCTCACGCTTTGGATTTTTTTAGTCTGTAAAAGCCCAAGGAGTATCTCTGAATGCCAATGGTAGTTTTCACTGAGGAAGATGGTTTGCATAACGGTTTTATCACCGTATCATTTGGCTTTAAAGACCTCGTTTTCCAGCCATTAAATCCAGAGATATCTCTAGCTGATGCGAGGGACCGACAGTCGGGGGTTCCACAGGAACGCAGTCATGGCCTGTTAAGTCTAAGTAAATAATTCATTTGTCATGTTCACTTACTGAGTTTTCATTTATCACGTATGCCTTTTCCTTCCTAGTGATTTTACAATATGAAGACGATTACAAAATCTTTTAAAACCTCAAACCGCATATTTAAATTAGTTATTGACGACAAGGTTGCATGCCAGAGTTGCTTGTAGAGTGAACATTTTGGACAGTCAATATGTTCCTCGCCATGATAGGGAGATGTATAATTTTCGTGAAAGGACCAACATAGTTCCTAGTATCTAACCATATACAAGAAATTGTTAGTAAATTACTGCCAAATATCAATCTGCGATCTCATTTATCAGGGTTGTAATCCATTCCGAATTGGAAGGATTTTGAAAAACTACATAATGTATCATTTAAAAACGGTCACCGCATTACATCGCTTTTACATGAACGGATATTGCTAAAACGTTTAATTACCCAGGTTTATCTTCGCTTGCACAAGTATCATTGCGATTTGAAGAGTTCGGGTTAATTGAGGATCAAGCGATACCCTCCGCTTCGTTTATCTTTCGTTTGAAAGTCTTCGTCAAAATAACTATTTGACTTTGTACAGATAATGCACAAAATAAACACATGGCCAATTACGCGTGCATTGCCTGTAGTTTGCGCCGTTTTAGGTCGCGCTTAAAGCGATTTAGGTAATTAGATTAGCCTGCAAGAATGTCGCAATGAGGCACGCTTTTCTACAATGTCTCCCACATATCTCAACGAAGCTCCGTTATCCACCAGAAGGAAACCAGCTGAACCTGATCCACGGAAGAGACGTTCGCCTCGACCCACACCCTTCGTATCAATGTGGAGCACGCGCGAAATTGGGTGCTGGCGATATGCAGTATCTGGCTCGGGTGTGGGAAGTTGTGGACAAACCTTCTCGACTACCTAACACGCAAATGGGGCTTGGGTAATTCCAGGACAAATATAATTATTCCTTGCACCGTTGGAGCATTGTTCAGTTGAGTCGAATCCGATCTCACTTTCGTACGAAACGGGAATAACATGAACAGTAATCATTCAAAATACATTAATGTGCATTTGAGGAGTCCCAAAATGTTTTTAGGAATGCTTTGTAAATGTTGAACCGAGTAATAAATGGATAGTACTTCCTTAAGTTAACTTTTTTCATTGTGCCCTTAAAATGGGTTAAGTATTATTACTATTATAATTAATTTTTGTCTCCTAATTTCCCCTCAATCATATTTAAGAATAAGATTTCTCATTCATTCCAGAGGGCGGCTGAGGGAATTCTTCGGGAGGAAGCCTGGTGTAACGTTGGAGAACCGTCAGCGGAGGTGATCGCGAAACGCTTTCCTTAGTCTCTTCTTGGTACGCGCCTGCGGTGAACCGCGAAGGGGGTTCACCCTCGCAAGCGAGAGGAAGGGGTGCGTGTCGAGTTTGCCCATTCAAATGCAAGATCTACTGTTCTTTTTGGGGATGTCTGTATGTTCGTCTTCTTTTGCAATTACAGATCAATGCAATAATGTTTGTCTGAGGTCAAATTTCATTAGCCCAGTTTATCGTTGTTTTATGTAAGGGGATTCCCTGGTCCCAGTTGACAGAACACCGTTTTTCGCGCAGATTTTCTCATTCGACTATTAGAGAAAGTCTCCTGTCGACGATGTACATTTGATGCAGACTACGTGTAATGGTTTGAAATTGCAAATTTGCTGCTTAAGCTTGGGTAATTAAGGTTAAGTATCCTCTCGATCAGAACATTTATATTTTCCAAACGAAGTTGTCAAACCACAAGTTTTTAATTGAAATTGTTTAAATCTTTCTCTCCCCCCAATATTTGATGATTGAGTACATATTTAGCGATGTTTGGATTACACATATTTTGGATATTGAGACTGTTCAATTAAGTAAACGTGACAATTAACTTAAATTAAATTATCGAGCTTTGAGTAGCAAATAATTTCAGAAAGAACGAAAACTTTTTTGAAAAAAGTGTCAACGTTAGGAACCTACGAACCTATGATTACTTGATAGATAATATAACAATTTAAATCGCGCAAATGAGGCGCCTCTAGTATTAGTTTCATAAATATTGATTGATCAATCATCAATTTACTTTGCGAGGCTCTGGCCATCACGCCTGCTCTTTCCCCACACGACGTTAATTTCCTTTAGGCTCCCTTCGCCCTCTAACAGGGAAAGGAGGTATCACTCGGGGGACTAAATAGGCGGTTTGAATTTAGCTTAGAGGATCTTTTCCTTACAGTAAATACAGAACATAGGCAGCCGGCTTTACTTCCCCTCTGAAGGAAGGTTTACGAAGTAATTTTTTCTCCTTCAAAAATACACGGCGGGCAATCGTGTTTGTAAGAGGCTTTTAGGAAATTAAACATCTGAAACTACGCGCGAGGCAGCATGGATCCGTCTGGCGCAGTCCCTGTTGAAGTTAAACCAACCGCTGAGATATAAGAACCAATTACCAAAGTGTTGGAATAAATAATCCGACTGGTGTTTTGGGAATGGAAAGTGAAGAATTGGACAATTGGGGATGTGATGGGAGTTCGCTTCGTAAGGCTGAACTATTGTTGGTTGGTTTATTTATTTATTTATTATTTTTTATTTATTTATTTAATTTATTTATTTATTTATGAGTAGCGAATCTCGTGTGGGAAGTAACACGGTTTTTAGAGTTTAACGGTAACATGGATGAAGAAGTCAGTAACCATTGCAGTAAGGTTCTAAAATAGTTGAACGAGTAATTTGGAATACTGTGTTCGCAATACTGAAAGAGCCTAGTCATCGCCGAGAAGTAATGGATGTAAAGGTTGCCGGAACGAATGGAAAGTAATCTAAAATATGATGTAGAAATGTCCAGTATTATGATAATTATTAAATGTTTAAAAGCGTATATTAAAAAAAGATGAGTTGGTCTGACTGAAAAAAATGTTAGACGTTTTGTTTATTAAGTGTGAGTGATTAAATAATAAAGTTTGTATTATTCGTGTATCTCATTGTAATTAGTAATATTTGTATTTGTTTCCTCATGTTTAATTTAATTAAAAACTAGTCGCTTAACTAGGAAAGATCGTCAATTCACTTTATTATACATTTCTACGATCCGAAAAAAATGGTTTTATGATTATTTGATTTTGGAGAGAGAAATAGTTAGCCAGACGGGCAAGATGTTTAATAGTTAAAAAGGAACGGTAAGACCGGTGGAAAGGTGTACGAATAAGGATTTTTTTTGTATTTTGGGTATACTGTGCGATGTTGAAGGGAGAGAGTCGAGGCAATTTTATACTATGACGGGTTAGGGAATCATTGGGGAGACTAACAAAAGAGGATATCAATGCGTTTTCACATACGGCGGAAGTACGGATGACCCCCACAGAGGTGAACCGTGGATGTAAACGGTCAGCCATTAAGGGACACGAAAATTCGCAGCTGCATATTGTGTCTTAATAATTGGTAGCTAGAAATACCAGATTGGAGTGTAGGTCTTAAAAGTATTATTTTAAAGTGTTTTAAGTTGCAAAAGTTAGAAATGCTGGGAAATTGGAGGAATGTGTTGGTCCGGGGATGTTGAGGCTCCGTGGGAGCTGATCGTTAAACCAGACTAGACCTACGCGGTTGCCGAAATGTCCTCCAAATATGCCAAGAAACCTTCCGAAGAAAGGAATAAGAACTGAAAGTATTTACAAGAACCGAGAACTGTAATAACTCGGACCCTTGTGAATGTGAGCAATATATTACGAAAATTTAGTTTGTGCATGTGTGTGTGTGTGTGTGTGTGTGTGTGTGTGTGTGTGTGTGTACACGCACGCACAAACAAAATTTTCGTAATATCTTACAGAAACACACTGTTGTGATTTTTTTATCAGTTGAAGTAACACTCTTTCTTTTATATTCTTTAATGGCGGTCACCCTCCTCGATTGAGCCTTGCTGTTGCATGACGTCAGTGGTGTCGTAATCTGTGAAGCACCGAGTTGGAGAATTCAGCCGGTAGGTACGCGCAGTGTGAGCCTAGGCGGAATAACAACTAAATATTTGCATTTTTAGGTAAAATATAAACTGTTTCATTGGGGTTTGACTAGTAGCGTCATTAGCGTCATTTGCGAACAGCGATTTCACTGTAATTCTAACGGTTGGCTGGCAGACTAATGTCCTGACGGCCGACAATCTGTCGCGATAGAGGACTGACGGAATTTTCACCCTAATTCCGTGAACTCACAAATGTGTCTTTTCTTCGTTAGTAAAAAAAATGTAGATATTTCTTGACAATAATTAGAAGTGTCCTAAACTCTTCGACTCGCACATCCATCTGGATTTTACAGAAGGGGAAAAGTCGACAAGACTTGTGTGCAGAAACTAAATTTCTCAGCAAAATTCCTTAACGTTTTTTTAACCAAACGTACGAGGTGTAACCCATTGACTGTGTTATTACTGTATTCGTGAAGGCTGTTTTTGTTACAGTATTTTTACTGATGTGTTCTTGTTTGTTATTGCCTTTGACACAGAGCTCGATATACATTGCATGTATTACCTGGATTGAGACGATCGTGATTATGAAGGATATATGAAAATAGTTGAATGATACAACTTGCTCTCTTATGGAAAGAATTATGGAACGGAAATATGAAAAGAAACCGTCACAGAGAAACCTCTAGTTCATTGATAAATAAGTAATTCTGAATCATAAAAATGAGGTAAGAAACTAAAATCACATACGTATCACGGGCGTCATAACGCCCTTGTTACCTAAATAATTTATTGCAGTGTTAAGCGACAGTATCTTATTCGTAGTTCTATAGTAGTGTGCCGGATACTTTTTCGCAAACCACTGTGATTTGGCTCAGCAACATTTTCACTTATGCAGGCAACTACTTTGTGTGTTCTTAAAAGAACAAAAAATCTTGAATTAAACATGCTTTCAATCATATATTAATTTCGACTCAAAAGTAATTGTTATAACTTCGTAAATAAAATTATTACGGTATTATTATTGTATTATTTTATTATTATATATTTTATTATTATTATTATTATTATTATTATTATTATTATTATTATTATTATTATTATTATTATTATTATTATTATTATGGTATTATTAATTGAAAAATTCTAGGAACTCAAAAACTAGTGCCTAGCATAAATATTATACTAGTAATGCGAGTTCATTACTGTCGAAGTACAAACCGCGTTTTGTGTCTGAATTTGTTGGCTAATTACTCATCCGCGGAAATGCTTGGCAATGCGCACGCTCGCTCCCTGCGCCGTCCGATGCAAGAGATTCGGGTCGGAGGACGCGGCGCGGCGCGGCGCAGTGACTGCGTTGGCATCCCAAGGCCCTTGCGCCGCAACACCTCGCTTTGTCGCCTGCCGCGCCATTGAGGTGATAAAAGCCCCGCATTATGGATTCTGATCGCCCCCCTCCGCGCCCGCAGACGGAATGGGTGATGAGGTTTTGTTTCGGGGAAGTATGGCGTTTCCGGTACTTCCGGTTCTGCGTGGACAATGCGTCGCCCCCCACGAGCAAGGAGAGACCTTTGACGAAGCGAACGAGACCTGTGAAGTGACGTCCTTAAGCTAGTGATCTAGCTAGTGACTAACTAGGTTATACGGTCGATAGACATAACGTTCGGATGAGGTTCAGGGATTGCGAAATCGGGATATGCATTATAACAAACCAAATATTTTAAGCCTTAAACAAAGAAGTTTCATAATATATCAAAGACTACACAATTGGTACGTATCAAGAGAAAACAATTCATCTTCCAAGAAGTTCTAGATTTACTGGTCTGCGCGATGACTAGCAGTCAGATTTGAATGGCATTTTCTTAATAACATAGGGTGTAAATGTTAGGAATGATAGACTGCCTAACACGAAGACATAATTTCATCTTTTTTGGTGAATTTTAACCTCTCTCTATTCAACTTTTTCTTTTAATCCTTGTTAGAGTTTTACATGTTGGTCAGTATTAATTGAACTGCCTCACATACGAGAATCAGTTTATCAGCTAGAAAAAATGCAACCGTTGCTGATTATCGGCAGTTATTTTGTCGTTTGTAAGGTGATCTTAAGACTCCTTGTACAATTTATGAAGGAGCAAGGTGGTATCTTAAGCCAAAGGAAAGACTTTATAGCTTAAAGATCTATCACTTGACTTAGTGCACAACGTTACTACCTTACAGGCATAAGGAGACATCCTTAAACTATTTATCACGTGACTAACGACAATATACGGTCGTAAGGTACGTTCAGAAGAGTTTTAGCAGTTAGGACATTGCGTTGTGCCTTATATCAAAAACAGCATTTCAAGCGTCGAACAAAGATGCTGCATATATCAAAGAGATATATGCATATGCTAATATATCAAAGAGAGTAGGCAAGTGTTGAGACACTGGAACTATGGTACGAGTCGAGAGTAAACAAATCTCTGCAATTTGGGATTTTGAATCTGCTTTTCTTGAGAATGTAGCGTTCGTTATGAGCTTATGAGACAAATAACGTTTGTTACGAGCGTGAGTCAAAACCTAACATGAAGATATGATTTCAACTTCTTTTTCGCGAATTTCTTATCCGATACTTTTCTACAATTTTCCGTTAATTCTTGCCAGAGTTGTGGAATTGGTAAGGAATAATTTTATTTGCCTCACATTCGAAAATCAGTTTATTCGAGTTGGAAAATGCAACCTTTTCTGCTCTTAGGCAACCATTTTGCCGTTTGAAAGGTGGCCGTAGAAGCTCCTACAGGCGTGCACTATTTATGAAGGTGTAAGGTTGTGCCTTAGGCACAAGGTAAGACCTTAAGACTTGAAATCCGTCACGTCACTGCGACTGCGTAATGTCGCTACTTAAGGCGTGGCGCCAAAACTCCCATTACTTGTCGCGTCGCGTCCTCAGTGCCAGTGTCTTGTGTTGATGTCAATTTGCGCTGGTGTTTCAAGTGACAGATGCTGTTTTCGAAGCTGTGGGTGCCTCAAAACGTTGAGAGGCGACTAGCAGAGCGTGAAAACTGGGTGCAAAAAAGAAGTACGAACCGATGAAAATCGTGGGTTTCCGCTGAATTGTGCTAATATTTTTTATAGGTTCGCCTTCACTTCCATTTAGTTGCTCAGTGTTCCTGTAGATGCCCCCCCCCCCAAGACAGATTTTAAACAAAGTAGTCCGAGAACTTTTGAAAAATACTAACGTAAGTGATGGAACAGAAAATATTATATTGTCATGTGTTACCATATGGCAAGAGGTAATTATATTAATAAAATTAATAAAAATATTAATGTTTGGCTACTTCTTAACCATTTCATATAATTCTATCTTCGTGAAAAATCATTGCATTGTAGAGACACACAGTTTAAGAGTCGTTCCATTCTCCTGAACAAATTTATTTTCCATCTTCCTAAACGTTGTCCCCCAGGGTTTAGGAAAACCTCCTTCCAGAGTTGCTTCATCTGTGCGAATTGCGCCACGGCGGATGCGATACGTTACGAATGACGCGTGTTAAGTTTAAGCACCGCTTCCTGACCTTTCAGGTATCAGTAAGTTCCTCGTTACCAGAAATCATGACATGATGGCTGCCGTCGATTATGTATTATCAGTAGAAGTCGGAGAGTAAACAGTCCAATGTTTGACATATCATTTCGAGAACTTTATCCAATCTCTTACCTACTTCTTTTTCAATGAACATTACGAAGATTTTGAAGTTGTTAAAATTTTTATTATGTTCATTCGTGAACAAATCAGATCCTACATTTTCAGCTTCAAACCAACCAATTTGTTGCCTACCGATGAAAAGCACATCTTTCATAATCTACTTCAGTTCTTTTATGAAACGCCCACACACACACACAAGTTTTGGGAATCAAAGAAACTCGGACCCTTGAGTAGTTTCCATAACTACCATTAAATAAGTTCTCTTCCGAGAGTAGATCATGTTAATTAACGTTTCCTAATAAATAGCTTGAAACAAAATTAAACTGATTGTATGGAAATAAAAAGAAATAGATCACTGAACATGTTCAATTTAACTTTTCCGAGTAGTTTCCTCATTCCCTTTCCAAAGATGCTGAATCTGAACTGCCAAAGATATCGTTAGTTTTTTGAGTTTTATTTGTTGCCACGAAGATTTTTTTAACAGTTAACTTTCGTAGTGCCAACCAAACTTCAATACAATTCGACACGTTTAAGATTGGTTTGCTATCATTTTTGCAAATTTGACCCCAGTCGTTTGTTTTGAAGGATAGTACACGCAAGCCTGTTTTGTAACCGTTTATACGTCATTTTCGTAGAATATGAAATTGTCTCGTGAGCCAATTCGAAATGCATAGTAGACAGATTTGTAGATTCCTTATTGCATTAATCATAATTTGAGGAAATTTAAAGATCCGCTCTGAATTAGTCTCTACAAGGATCATGCTTGTACATCGTTTCGATTACTTTTACGATTCTTCGCACCACGATTTCATTTTTGGAATTTAATATTATAAAAACTCACGAGTGATCACTGAATAATATCAATGAATTGTATGAAATAAACGATGATTCTAATCAAAATAGACATTTTCACTGGAATCTTTTGTTTCATAATTCATTGAACTGTGAAATTCTAATTTAGGGTCCTAAAGAGCATGAGTAGTGAGAACAATATTTTTCAACCTACTGCAAATTGAACTTCATATGTACCAGGTGTTTATGAACAGGGTTCTTCACCCCCACGTGCACTACAGATATCATTTGCTCACAATTTTGTCTGTTTCTCAGAATAATTTTCGCACACACGTCATCGCTAGACTTCCTCGATCGACGCACGCGCCTATTGGTCTCTGGAGGTTTGTTCTTTCCGCTTGCAAACCGGTGTGATTTCAGTGTTCTTGTTGCTCACTTGGAGGAAGAAAGATGGCAACAAAATCTGCTTTTGGGTTGTCCTTAAGAACTCTCCGACGTTTCCGAGGTGAACGATCCAGATGAATTTGCTCTTAGGTGAAATTACTTGTCTTCAGGTAAATGTGAAATGAGACAATAGGACTGTGCGTGTATTTGTTAGACAGATGTCTGCTATTAAGCAAAGAGGCTGAGTATTTCGGAAACTTAAATTTGCAGAATCACTATTTTCAACGTGCGTCATTGTCACCTCCATCGAGAGGATAAATTCCATTGGCTATTCTCATTCTACCATGTAAACACCGAGTATTTCTGATTTGCATTCATTGAGTGACTAAGTATTTTGAAATTCTTCACCAATGCTTTTCCAAAGCCATCATGCCTACGTTGAATGGTTAACAGTTTCGTGAACACACGTACAAGAAGATTAGGCATGTAACGTTAGGAATGACCGTGAATATTCGTTTATTTCCAGTGAATTATATGCAGGTTTCACGTCATAAAAACTCTGATAATCGATTCCCTTATTGACTTCTGTGAGCAAGTACTTCAGTGATCTGATTTTATTATTATCCTCTCGAAAATTAATATTTTTCTATCCGACTCTGAAAATAATAATTACGATACACGCGTTTCAAATGATATTGCAAAGAAAAATGAGATAATTTAATTCATAGAGTTATAATTTAATATGTTAACTATTATTTATTTCTCGAATCCTATTTTTAACTCTGCGATGTGTTTGTGTGGTGTGCGAGTACATGGTACGTCACCTAACGAATACAATTTTTTTCCATTTTAAATCTTACTGAATCCTTTTAGTGACTAAAAATAGCATTCCAACTTCTTTTTTACTCTGGGTACGAAAATCATTGTTGGGAGTTATTGACTAGTCTCTGTCACTGGATTCACAATACATCTTGATTGAGAAAGTTGTGCCATTCTGTAGGACCACTAGTTTTGCTTTGTAGGATTGAATGTGTTCATGCTATTCGCTGTTGTAATACACATGTATTTGAACCAAACGGGCAAAACCGCAAGAAATGCTACTGACAGTGAATGAACCTAAACAGGAATAATTAAAACTGATATTGTGATTATGCACTTCACATAATAAATAAAGGGTATCCCCGGATAAGATGGTAAAAAAGTTCCCCTAAACCAAATGACATGACTAGTTACATTATACTAATTCAAACATAAAAATAATATTTTTGAAAGGTTTCATGACCTCCGTTCCGTCACCCACATCCCTCTACTATCAAAAACTCTGTTTTTAATTTTTTTGTCAACTTGACACAATTTTATCTGACTGAAAAAATATGATAAATAAGAAAACAGTTTATATTGTCAGAAAAACCTTTTTTTGATATTTTCCCAGGCCTAAATTAAAAAATATTTCGAAAAAATTACAAATATTTTTATTGTGCCTTAGAACCCTAGAACAGGGCAGTGCTTGATTTATAAAAATTTAGGTTCCGGAACGCTCCCCAAATTAATGATTTATAGAAATTATTGAATATTTATATTATAATTTAATAATTATTCCCGAGGAACCGGAAGAATGAAAGTCATGAAGTTAGCACCATCGATCGATCGATCGCTGTCATAGGCGACGTCTAGGGTTGGCAGATATGTTCTCAAACAAGAGTGAAGGTGCAGGAAAGGAGGGGGGCGTACTACAAATGAAATACTTTAATAATTAATAATTAGTTGAACATTTTGAAAAATAGAACATTTGGATGAAATACCTCTTTTTAAAAAATTATCAGTTATTAAGTAATTTCAACCAATAATAACGAGGTTATGAGAACAGAACATTCTTTATTTATGTTAATATCGCAATCGCCTCCATTGTAATGATGATGATCTGATTCATTGATTTTTAAATTAGATTTAAAGTAAGCAGATTTGCATGCTCCGGTTTAACAGCCCGGATCGTCGAAGCAATTAAAAATCATTACGAAAGTAACATATTGAAAATCAGCGAAAATAAACTTCAAAACTAATTCACTCATAAAAAATACATTCATTTCGTCACTGAAGACATTTTTACATGCTCATTATTTTCATTTTTAGAATGGCGAACCAATAATATGAATAGTGACCATTTCACTCAAATAGTGAGCATGTGGTAACCCTAGTCCCGAAAACCAAATTCGCCTACGCTCGACACAATTTTGTAATTTTCAGCCAACAAATGTTCCTTAATTCAGTTGTCAGCCGCACGGATTGACATTCTGTGATTCGTTGGATTGGCCTTTATCTCACGAGTGGGATACATATTTAATGCCATTTGCAATGCAAAATGACACTGTGGTCCCTTTTCACGCAAGCCGGTTTACTCGTTTCAGGAAATGAGTACTTGATTGACAGTATCCTAACAATACGCGTAACTGCCAGGTAAAATATCCTTAAACTTGTGAAAGATACTCGATCAAACATCAAACGTTGTAAACCCAAACGGGTTGAACTTTGCGACCGCGAGCATTTTCAGGTTCATCACGGGACGCACAAAACCGGACGAGTAAAATTCTCATATCCTCAACATCTATGATGTCCACAATTAACTTATTAATGTAGCGGTCTGATTGATTGATTGATTGATGATCCCGGACGCGACAACTGCAAAGGTTAGTCCTGTAAGGGTAGTACATGCTTTTATCGCTAGAGGTGGCGTGATCTTCCCCCGCTAGAAGGCGACATCCGGCGCCGACCTACGTCGGCTTGCGGGAATTTTCCTCATCCAGTTATCTCTCTAGCGGGGCACCGCCCCAGCCAGGACAAGCTCTATCCCGACAGGTCTCCCGGCATATGTGGTAGTGTAGTGCATGTTAGTGTAAGTGTGTGTGTAAGGGGAGAAGAGAGGACAAGGAAGAGGAAGGAAAGATCGTGGCCCGTTTGTTAGGGTACTGCTCCGGCATTCACCTGGCGTTGATCGGAGAGACCACAGAAAATACCGATCACACCAGTCAGCCGCCAGAATTCTCCTCCACACAGTGGGAAAAAATTGGACCTAATGTCCTGGCACCAGCATCGGGAGCAGAACCCTAGGACCTCCCGCTCTGCGGCATTGCAGTGACATCAGTTGATGTCCCGTAAGCCGGTGCGCTCTTAATTGAAATACAATATTTCGTTCAGTAGCCGTGCCTGTAGGTGCGAGTTCCTGAAGGCAGAGTGGTTTGGGATCGGGCGCGACGACCTGGGCCCGCCACGCGGCGCGGTTTTCCTCCGCCGCAGACCGCAGCGAGGAAGTGGCCGGCGCCCGCTCGCCCGCTCGCTTCTGCGAACTCCTTCCGACGCCGCCGCCTCGAATAGCTGGCACCGCCCCAACGGGAACTTTCAAATTATCCTAAGTAAAAATAAACCTGCGCGAGGCATCGCCTACGACCTTGCCACCTGTCTTAAGAGTGACAACAGTGAGGTACGCACCCAGACACACAGACTACATGCCCAAGCCTAGGTTTTAACGTGCGTCATTCAGACTCCTCGATCCGCGTGCATTGCGTCACAGCTCTCGCGGGATAAACGAGTTGCTCGCTAGTGGAGGAAAGTAAGTCGAGGGAAAGAAATAGAGTTCTTTGAAAACTAGAGGTAACGATGCTTTCAAGAATTTCGTATTGGAGGGAATGGTCACTCAAGGTAAAAAGTTTCTGGAGCGTTTACTTTTCAATATTCGTTTAAAACAAATGGGATACAGACTTGTATGAAACCATGCAGAATGAAAATCTGTTAACCCTTCAACTTGCAGTCGTCTATATTCACATAACGTGTCGGAAAACCCCTTACTTAAGCTTGCAAAATAGAAGATCATACTTCGTGTTTGATCATTTTACATTTGAAGTATGTGCACTAGAACATCTTTCGAAAGTTATACACAACACATTTTCAAATAATACCCGAAACATTTTCTAGTGGCCCAAGAAACTATCCTATACTCTAATTGCAGAATGCCCTTATATGCTCGTCGCATATATCGTCATTTTTACCACTTCATGCTAGTTTTCATGAACGAATTTCTTGGGAATACATGGAGAAACGAACACGTTTTCTAAAATTTGAGGCTGTATTAGATGCTCCACACCTTTAAAAAACCGTGAGGGCACACGGAATAGCAAATGCAGTGCTGCTCTAACGGTTGCCGAGGAAACGTGATTCACCTAAAATGTGTTCTCATCTACGAAGCTCTCGGAAAGAAAATTCTTCTCCATAACACTCCAATGATTGTAATCGTTCAACTGTTTTAGCCAAGCATCAACTAAGAGAAATACGAGTATCTGGGGGTCTCGACGACACTGCGCGAGTAACTAGGGTCTTTGGTAGACAGCACGCCCAATTCTAAATTATTTTAGTTTTCATGACATTGACAGTTAATTTTTCTTGGAACAATATTTCCATCTTTTAGTATTATTCCATGCAATATTCTCGATTCGGTGCTCGTTTCTTTCGCTTAGTGGAATAATTATGATACATGCTGTACAATATGAAGATTTCTAATGCATTCAATATTCCAATTTACAGAGGCATTAAAACACTTTATTTATTTAATAAATAAATAAAAACACTTCGAAATCTATGTTATGAACACGTGTTTATATAAAAAGCTTGAAGAGTCAGTTTAGATAATGATGAAATTCTAATGTCAAGTAATAACTTGATTATCTTACAATGACTTATGCTGGTACATTTATTTCACGGACGGTTCCTTCGTTATCACTTTAAAATTATACCTTTCGCTAGTTGACTTCGTTCACTTCCTGTCTCTAATCTATGAAATTATGAATTATTTCACGTCGACTATGAACTTAAGAACGATCGAAACACCACTTAAAACACAATTTTCAAGGAAGTTTAGATTTGAGGTTGCAAGAAAAGTTGGCGGAAATAAATGTGCAACCACAATTATGGGAAGAAAAGTAGGATCTCTGCATCTTGTTTGCACTCTATTAAAAAGGTGTTTATTTTATGAAGTGAAATAATGCACGAATGACAAGATATCTTTCGCCCACAAATGGACTTTTGGTACCTGGCGCATAAACATTTAATGCAAATTCTGACAAGATTGATAAATTAACTAGCAGAGGCTGTGTCGAACATTGTGAGCGCTCTCAGTCGTTATAGAAGAAACTTTTTTTTAGACGTTCTTAATAAAGTACAATTTTTGAATAGTTTTTTTCTTTCGACGCACTTTCTATACTTTTGATTGACTTGGGAAAGTTCAACCTTTCAATAAGCCTTTTCAACTGTCGGGCGCAAAGTTAAATTTATTGTTGGGAATTCTAGATTCACTTTTGCAAGTCATTCTCATAATAACTATATTATTAACTTAAAGATATTTTTTCTTAAGGACTTTTCGAATAATTTGGAGTTAAATCAGATTTTTTTCTCAAAAACTGCTTTATTGTTTAGAGAGAGACTTATCGGTGGTGTAGAAAGCACAAAATCACAAGACAAGCGCAATTTTAATGAAAACTTCCGCATTTCGAAAAATTTCACTAATTTTTTAAAAAAATCTCTCTCCTTTTAATGTGTTTCAGATATAGTTTGTAATGTAATGCAATTGTGAAAATAAATGCTTCAAAATTACCTCGTATGATATTTCTGAAAATCTGAAAAGTTTTTGTAATAGTTCCCTACTTACAATGACGACAGCATTTTCATGCAATTTAGGTAGCTACGGTTCGAAATACTTTATGTAAAGTTTTGAAAATATAATCAGATCTATATTTTATACAACGGGTCAAGTGGTCGGATAAGTAAATGAAATTTACGTGAAAAGGATACTCTTTTTGTAAAAGTATTGTAATTGGCTGTAAACAACAAGGCTTAGATTGTGACAAAGTATGGTTGCGTTATTTTCGAAAATGTTAAAGACATTACTACAATCCATAATCGGTTTCTTAAATATTTGTAACAAATCTTCAAAATCTCCACGGAAGAGTGCTAGAATTCTCATCTCCCTGCCAGAATTGCATTTAGTACAAATCAGCTGAACAGAACTTCAAAAGATCATGTCAAAATGCATTATTTATGAAGCGGTGGAATCAAATCCAGCAAGTCCGTTTGGGCTGTTCCAAATCGAACCCTTTTAAAAGGGATTAACATCCTAATTATTTTTGGATTCATTTGTAGATAATTGGCGTGAATATTCATTTTTATCGAAAGCTTTACTCCTAATTTTAAACAAATCTGCGTTTGTGAGAAACGTTTCCCTCTTATCCAAAAAAATATTCTCACGAAAATCTTACGTTTAGCTGCGGATCTCCTTAGATCCGGTTTACACAGTTCCTTTTGGTGAATGATTCTGGAATTTAGTGAATACGCTCATGCGTATAGTCTCTTCCGCTGTCGCAGTTTTAAGTCGAACTACTACGTACGCGGAATCCGGAATTGTTCATCAAAAGAAAGCGTGCAAGTCTCATCTTATGAGCACTTTTAACATTAAATATGGGCAGAGAATGAATGACCCCACGAGTTTGCTTTTGCGTCAAGCAAGCTAAGGAAAGTAGCAGATTAACCCGTCCGCATTTGTGCGTTTCGTGTCCCAATTCCCGAAGGTGTGTCATACCCATTTCTCCCGTCTGGGTTTGTTACCACTGTGCCTGTCCTCCGACCCTCGGCTCATTCGTTTCTCAGAACGAAGGAATTTGCACAGAGACCTTCAGATTGATCGATTGATTAGCGTTTCCGGGTGCGTGAACTGTGAACGTCATTAGTTTCGTAAGTGTAAGGTTTTTTTATCGCAGGAGTTGGTGGCGGCCATCTTCCCGCGCTGGAAGGCGCAATCCGGCGCCGACCTGCAGGTCCGCTCGCGGGATTTCCTTCAAACATATCTCCCATTGACGCGGCACCACTCCAACCTGGACAATTTCTAATCTCCCGGCATGTGTGGTGATGTAGTGGGCGTAAGTGTGGGTAAATAAGGGGTGAGGATAGGACACGGAGAAAAAGGAAAGATCGCGCGCAGTCAGCGACCCTTTTGTTAGGGTACTGCTCCGACATTCGCCTGAAATTGGTCGGAAAAAAATCACGAAAATTTTCGATCAGAGCAGCCGGTCACCTGAAATGTGTTCCAGCTGAATTTGACCTAGCTATCGAGCGAGTGTGGAAAATCCTGCCACTCATGGCACTCTAACCCTAGGATCTCCCAGTCAGACACGCTGCAGAGACATCAATTGATGTTCTGAGCTACCTAAGCCGGTCTGACGGCAAGATTTGCATTATACAAATCAAAGAAAAGAAACAATATAATAGCCATGGCCTAAATTTGAAACTACCAACAGAGACATTGGTATTTGACAGTGTGAGCGAAATGGAGATTATCGACTTTAAGACTATGGATTAGCTCTCCCTGATTTCTCAGTGGATTCAAGAAAAGTCCACAAATGACAACGTTAATTCACTCACCCAGTACTGTACGCGCAGTAAGTTTCTGGAAAGGAGCGGAATTACTGCATTTTCCTAAGAGATGTGGAATGTTCTGTCACCGTCGGGACTCGAACCCTAGATCCTCCCGGACAGAAGCACTGCAGTGACCACTATTGATGTCTTGAGCCACCTCAGCCGATTCAGGCCTTAAGGATACTGGCAGCCAAGAAGACTAATCCCGAAGAAAAAAAGCTGTCGAGTTTCATTCTACCACTCGGTTGTGGTACCTATCGCTCGAGTTTACCTTATGTAGCATTGAACGGGGAAAACTCCGTATCCTGAGCGTGTGTGGCTCCGTGAGGTAATATGTTCGTTCACACGGCCAGAAAACATACTTTAATTGAAAGTAAAATCTCTGTTTAAGATGGTAAGAAAACGTTTGGACCCGTACCGGCCTAATTTTATAATAAACTTCGTTTAAACTAGTACAGCCTCATATGGAAAAACTTTCGTGGGCTTCGGTTTTTTAATTTACTGAAGATTTAAACGGTGAATTTACCTTTTCCCCCCTTTTTATTCAATACGTGGTGATTTTTGAGGAATCTAATCTTTATGTTACATACCTCATCAGGCATTGTGAGAAGTAGTTCATAATCTGCTGGGAAATTCATGGCAACCGGAAGTACTGGCTCTCGCCTAGGAGTTCGGTACAAATCACACTATTGTGAGCACTATTTCTCTAGGGGTACGAGTGAAAAGCGCACTAACTGAATATTTTGTGCCACACACAGCCACAAAGGCACTTTGATGATTCACTTTCGATGACCATAATGTGGATAACTAATATAAACTTTGTTAATCTTCAACGAAGAAAGAAGGAAAAGTACTGGGGCCGAAGTCAACCTAACGTAAATCAGGTTTTGCCAACTTGTGTAAATTAACAATCAAGCGAGAGACTACATGCATTAGTAAACCTTGTTTTTTCTGCAGCAAGTGTTACATAGTTCTCTTTTCCCCGTTTACAAATAATTTGAATGCTCCGTTCACATTTACAAGCAGCTAGGTTAATCTATAGATGTAATCAATGATTGACTATTTGAGTAGCGACTGAAATGATCATACCTTAATGTACGAACATGCTAGTACATCTAAGCAAGTGCCGAGTGGAACGTGGAGGAAGTGAATTCATTTTTCCCCATCGTACGATCTCACCTGCAATCGCAACACTGCTCCCGTTGCCAAGGAACGTCCCCCTCTCCAGCCCTCGCCCCACCGCGCGGGCCAGCGCTCCTCTCGAGGGGAAGCCCCAACTGAACGCCTCCAGGCGGCGCGCGCGGGCGGGCGGGTCGTTTACTTCGCTTCGACAACTGAACGTCCGCGCCCCGGCCAACGCTCCCCTCCGCACGGGTCAAGTACGCGGCCGAATCTGTGTCAGCGTCCACGAAGCCCCTTCCGGAGCCTCTGCGGAGCACCGGGCGAGTCGTTCGCTCACCTTTCCACATGGGAGGGGGGGGGAGAATCCGCGGTGGCGCTGCGTAGCGATAGAAGTGGACATCCATCCGCAACAAAACGACGACTTTTATTGTTATTTTGGGTACTTCTTAGCCGACTATATGATCAGTAGGGGGCGGATTTTAATGAACTCTCTTTTTTCACTTTCGAACAATGCCATTTAGTATAAAAATTCATTTTATGTTATGACAAAAGGAAATATCCTATTTTTGTAACTCATTAGCCGGAATCAACAAAAAATGCAAAATAAGTCATTTTTTTACCTTTTCCCGTCATCTTTAATGCATTTTTTGCTGATTTCATTGATTTTAATGTCATTTTTAATGGTTCCTGCTTCAAATAATATTTATGAGATGCAACAAATGTTCTTCCCAGAATTACTCGGTAGCCTATTCGATTTGTTCGCTCAGAAATTGCTTTGACAGCCGTTGTATTTAATTCTTGTGACGTATATGAGCGCCATTGCCGGTTCGGCAGATTTAGGGATAACTAAAGACAGTGATTTCCTGGTATAGAACAGTCCAAACCAGAAGTTTGCAAGCTCAATTCACTCGAACGAATGGAAGAAGCCTCGATTACATCAGTAACTTATCCAACAACTTGAGTTGTTTATTCGAACTGGATTTGATAAGGTATTTTAACGTCATTTTTCATTGGTTTTGGGGAATTTTTGAAGAATTTTAAGAGCATTTTATTGATCATTTTTGGTGATGTTTTAGGTCATCAAAATCCGCCCCCTAATGATGAGCAACAATGGGAAAGCAACGTTTTCATATCGTTTAATAATGTTTTCGATTAATTTGAAATCTAAATTTTGAGAGTCCCAGCTATTCATAAAACAAATCGTGTATAAAATCGGTTGACTACGACCTCCTAGATCAGGGATGTGCCGTTTCTGCGTATATTAAGAGATATCTTTTTTAATTGCTTAAATGCACAAACATCCCATTATCTACAATA
Source organism: Teleogryllus occipitalis (assembly GCA_011170035.1). Classification (NCBI taxonomy): domain Eukaryota; kingdom Metazoa; phylum Arthropoda; class Insecta; order Orthoptera; family Gryllidae; genus Teleogryllus; species Teleogryllus occipitalis. Next base: position 137,188 of record BLKR01002750.1, read on the forward strand.
TTCTGCGAAACAGTCCAACAACTACATATCCAATGTTTCACTCCGTGGAAATCAGCTATGAAATTTAAAAATCAGCCTTAATAGATATGACAGAGCTTCATGCACAATTTCTCCACGTTTGCCATTTGTTTTCTTCTTCATTGACTTTCTTAGTTTTGAGAATCATTATTAGCATTTTATTGAAGTGAAATTGTTTTTCCAATACTGTGAGTCTCTGGGGGCCCCGATTTTCTCATCACGAGCTTTGTAATTTACTTAATTGATTTGAACCTATAGGCAGACTGGGGTCAAGTGGTCATCCCAGTTTATTTCCAGAACACTCTCTCTCTCTCGAATGATATTTTTTTAAAAAAAGATTGTGATACTACCACAAGCATAGATTCTTAAATTCAACCGTAATAATATTAATTAAGGAAAACATTAATAATTTTCTTGAAGTTATATCCCTGGAATTTTTATGCAATTTCAAAAATTAATATGGATATTTTAGGCGTGAAATTGTGTGTACACCGTGATGCAAGCGATTGATTTCCACGTGTCCTTGAAATTTTATGAGCGATCTAAGAAATACTGTACACAGCGAACAACAAGAGGGAGGGCGTGGGCCATCATTTCCATTGAACTTTATTTACATATACACTTTCTAGAAAATAAAGGAAACCTACAAGGAGGATGAAATTACAAATTAAATGAAAAAAAGATTGATTTTGTTGAACCATTTGTAGGGTTGGCACATGTTTTGAAGAGCTTATTTCCCAAATTTGTACCAATTTCCCCAAAGTATCCGCTTAAAAAAGAAGAAAATCTGGAATTTATTACATGCATGTATGCATATGTTGCTTTTTATTTAGAGTTACGAGGTCCCTTTCTAAATTTTCATGGGAGCCACAGCCCATCAACCCTCCTCCCTTTTGAGCACGTCTGTGATAGTACATCTGGGGCAAATTTGTCACCTTGCTACCAAGCTTTCGGTAGCTGTCTAATTTCTGCAGTAGCTGGCAGAGGGCGTTAGTTCATGGGCACTTCCAGGCGCGTCTGAGCATGGAGTGGCAGACTTCACAAACAGTAGCCGCTTCCGTCTCAAATGGTCTATCCCACAAATGACTATAGCGGTCCTAAACAAAACAATAGATTTCTTTTATATTAAAATATCGCTGAGGTATATTAAAAAGACAGCTTGCTAGTTGCCTTTTACCAGAATTTTCGTCTTAAAAAGCTAGAAAATTGAAAATCATTACTTAATGTTTCACTCTTTCAAACGTTCGTAAGTCATTGTGGGTCATCATTTTTCAAAATATTTTTATGTTCACAGAAATTATTTAATTCTACAAATTCTATGGCATTGTTTTGAGTACTTTAACAAATGAATTGTATTTAGCTAATTCTATTGTAATTAAATTAAGGGCTTGAGGTAATAAGACAAGCCACACCAGTCCCAGCAAGCCACCAGCGAGTCGTAAATGTTAATATCTGGATTTTGGAGAAAGTGCGGCGTTGTCTTTCTAAAAGTATTACCCACACTTCTGAAGGCGTTCGGGAAGTAACAATGTGAGACATTCCTCTAACAAAATCGAGGTATTTACAAACAGCAGAAGTTGGTTCGTCGACCGTAGTCTGCGTTTGCAGAGATAAGTGGCAATACAGTCAAGTTAAGCGTTAAAAATATATATAAACCTTGTTCGCAGTTACAAAACTGCTATTAACTCTTGCGATATGCAATGAGGAGGAATCCGGTTGTAAAGATATGGCTGTGTATCATTTAAGTTTACTTTTTCTTTGCATACCTTCGGCGGAGTTGTAAACCTTGGAGATATAGTTCATGTGTGTAAAAAAAATGTGTATGAAGCGGTCTAACCCTACTCCAGCGTTTTATATCACGGGCTTCGTGCTTAAATAAGATTATTCTATTTTTTTGTTGTGATTTATTTTTCCATTTGAGGTCGCGGGAATGGAGATTTCCAAGAATGGTCTCTTAATTATGAGGAAATAAAAAATTATGATCTTTAGATTACTCAGTATTTATAAATTTTGTCCATACCTTCTAGTGTCATTCTAACTCAATTTAATATGAAAACTTGAAATATGAGCATTATAGGCCATCATGGAATTATTTGAAGTTTACTAATTAATGTTTCTAGGTTGTCTTCGCCTACATTTAAGACCTTTACGATCTATTACTGTTGAAACGATTTTCGTTATTTATAATTATGAGATTTATGTTACCTTGACTACCCTTGAAACTATAATAAAGGGTTTTTTTCCCCTTTACGATTCTCTTGTCATTTACTGATCTCCCAAGAAACGTGTGTAGCTCTCCGAAACCGCTGGTGGAGTACAGGTGTCGCAGTCGATGGAGAGTTCCCGTCCCTCTCCCAGAAAACCCACAAGTGCACAAGAGGACTTCACAGTACCAAACGCAGCCTGCAGCTCCAGGACCGCCCGCGCACGGGGCCTTGCGGGAATCCCCCGTGTTGTGGAAGCCCACCTGCCCCGCTTCCCCCACCTCCCCGCGTGCGACCGCGGGAGGCGGAGAAGGTCGCCGAGGAAGAGAAGAGAAAGTTCGCGGATCGGCCGCGAGGCTGGAGCGCTCTCTGCGAGTACGTACTATGCAGCGTCACTGGCGGCGGGGATGACGCGCCGCCCGACGTCATCACAGACGTCAGCCTCCGAGCCCGCGGCGGCGGCGACGGCTGGAGCGTCTGAAGCGGAGGAGCTGGTGGCGACTCCCGAGCAGTGGGTGACGGCGGCAGCAGCTGCGGCGGCAGCGGCGGCGGCTGCGGCGGCGACGACAGCAGCAGCGGCGGCCCCTGGTGCGCCCAGCAGGTCTCCGCTCCAAGGGGTGGGCGGGGCAAGGGCGGAGGCGGCGGCGACCACCGGCTGGTGTGGGGGCGGCGGCGGCGGCGGCGGCGGCTGCTGTTGTGGGTGATGGAGTGAGAGCTCTTCCCGCAGCAGTTGGTTGACATAGCTACGAACAGAGCGAAGCAGGGAGTAAGTTGGAGACAAGACGGCGCAGAACCATAGACTAAGGAGATAGTTCTTTTTCTGTGGCAGAACCATGGAGTAGGGATGCGCCATCAATGTCAAGGTTTTGAAACATTGATATATTTGTACAACATCGAAGTATTGAATATATTTGTTGATGCCGATGTTTTTTAATATCGATGTTTTGAGCCCTATTTTTTACTTTATTGATATTTTATTTTTGAAAGAAAAAATATAATAAAAAATGACTAACACAAGCACACAAACATTTGTGTGCGTGTGCGCATGTGTGTGCGTGCGTGCATGCGTGCGTGCGTGCGCGCGCCTGTATAATTTTCAGATTTCTATAATTTGTATATTCTTCAGGCCAAGTCAGCAAGAGTTAATAAAATGTTAATCGGATTATTGTTGATAAATGATGTGTTGCATTATTTTTCAATTATTCAATAAGGGAAAAAACATTAAATTTGTGAGTGCCAGAATTTGACTGTTGTGTCCATTAAATTTCAATCATAAAATATTAAACACTACCACCGTGACATAAAAACGTCCCCGTGCACTGAACGCCGATTTTAGAGGTTATCAAAATAGTTCCTAAAATAGAGGTGCTTACAAACATTGATGGTTTTCGGTCGATGTATTTTGAACACCGATATTTCGAATCTTCGATGTTTTGTTGACTGCGCAGTCCTAGCGTGGAGGGGCCGCCTGCGATGGGAGTTGCGTTACAGCAGGCTGACTACGGATAAACCACGCTTTCAAGGACGCACACCCATTTTGAGAGGATTGACACACTCCCTCCACTGCACATCAGTGTTTATGAAGATAACCTTTCATTCCTACGTGAAAGTATTTTATTCATATTATGTCAAAATTATTTATCTAAAGCTACAAGTAAATTAAGGCAATCTCTAGCGTTAATGACAAAAGTTTTCTTTTCTGGGAAAAGAAAAAGGTTTTAATTAAGGCATGAAACTGTTACAATACACGATCCTGTTTAGTACCGAATAATAAAATATTGAAGTGTCTGTCTTTTATAAATAAGACTCGATTTTGGATTTGAAACTGCTCCAAACAGTTTTCCTAACAAGTATTTTCCCATTAAAAGCAAATTAGCAAAGTATTTCTAAATAGTTACTTTATAAATTACTCGTTTTGTACTATGTATTGACGGAACACGCGAGTAAGATTTATCCCGATTTTATAGAGCTTCTTTGAAAATATGAATTAAAAAGGATTTCCTTTTAGGCCCATAAAACAAGGGAATAGACATTATCTTTCAGATATACTTGAAAAACAGCAGAATAGTCTTGAATGCAGTGAATCGGTTTTCGAAACTTGAACCCAGCGTAGCTTGTAAAAACTGATTCGGTATTCTCTTTTTAATTTCATTTGTATTGAATACGTACTGTTCTATTACTACATCAAACTTCTTATTCAGTATATTACACATATTATACAATTGTTGTAATTTATTATATTATTAATTTAATGTTCTATTGAACGCACAAAGGTCCCTGGGATCTTTATCTTTACTACTAGTACGTTATACATTTGCCCAATTGCTGTGAAATTGTATAGTCTCCTTTTTAGCTAGAAGCTAATACAGCGGTATAAAATTTGCAAATTAATGTTTTGAGAATTAGCGTCAGAACTTCTGCTTCAAGAGGCTAGCACATCTTCGCGATAACATGTCAAATTTAGACATCGATAAATATTTTGATGACCACCGCTCTCGCACGCGGACTGACGTTAAGGATTAAGAATTTTTAATTGCGGAAAAATTCTAACGTTCGCGTCTTAGTATATTAGTATATTACTTAGAATGCAAAGTACTCGTACCTTTTTTTCTTGCTTTCGAAGTTTTAGATCCCGTTGTTGATAGGCAATAGTTAATGAAGCTTAAATACTTAACGTCGAGACAACGGTCTGCGAGGGCATTTTCCCATATACTATCACTCTTCTTCTCACTAATTTGGGTGAAAGATATGAAAGATGCATGTTATTTACAGTAACATTCCCCAAGAAGGTAGGCATATTTAACGCATTCTGTAGAAATGCTTTTATTATATTGTAAAATAATTACATTTTTTAGTAATTGCTGTAATTTATTAGAATTAAAATTATTTTCTACGGATGTAGATATTCTTAAATAAACGAGAATGCTCTCGCCAAAGAGACCACCATCACCACCACCACCACCACCACCACTACCTCCTCCCTCTCCATCTCCATTCCTAATACAACTACCACCACCTCCCTCTCCATTCTATCTCTATTACTAATACCACTACCTCCACCTCCACGTCTGTCTACTTTCCTTAAAAATTGTTACTAGTGGTTAATAGGAGTACAGTGTCTTTATACTTGTTTTTTCTAACCTGGCTGATGACACTTCATCAGCTATTACGGTGTCATTCAATTGAGAGCTAAAACGTCACAATGACGTCACTATGGTGACATTTAAGCTCTCAATTGGACGAAGCCGTAACAGCCGATCAGCTGTCATCAACCAGGTTACAGAAATCCAAGTATAGTGGTGATCATTATTAGGTGCACAGGCGAAGAGCACTTGAACTCTGCATTTACAACCTTTTTGGAGTTGCAAATTAGTACTTTCCGGAACTAAAAAAAAAGGAAATGTATGTAAAAAATGAAATATTTATGTTCAGTATTGTTCATGCGTACGTGCGCCATCTGGCTGAGCCTGTTCGATAGTACGTCGTCGGGCTGTTTTAAATGCATCAACGCTTGTGGAGTTTCGAGTTCGTAGGATAAGAAGGCAGGAGTTCGTTCACCTTTCAACTGGTCCGGCACGCGCCGCACTTTCACATTGGCACGTCACTTACGGCAGCGGAATGTGATTTCGCGAAAAATCACGCACAGCACTTTTTTCACCCTGTGCGTTCATTTCCGCCACCCTGTCACGTGCGCTCAATGTTCGTTTAGTTGATTCTATGACGTGTGCTCATGCGAGTTATGCGTTTCAAAAAGTGTACATCAAGACATACGGGCTTTTATTAATTTCAGATTTTGGGGATATTTTCATATTGAGGTACCGAAAAGATGGTATTTACATTTAAATTCTTGGTAAGTAGGGGAGTAACTTTCCATTAATTTTATTTTCGCTTTTCAACTGCTGCATTCCTCTGTATTGAAAAATAATCCTTCTGAAGGATTGTTTTTCAATCGGGTAGTACGAGTACAACGGGACGGGTAGTACAATGAAATATCCCTTCCAAGCAGTTTGTCTCTTCACCACAACAGAACTGTACCGGAAGTAAGTCTCCCACACGTTTAAGACTGTAACGGTGCAGCAAGGCGGAAGGGAGGGGCTCATTTTAGCAAATTTCACTTTTCGACGCACCTATTCTTCCGATTTGGGCGATTGACGAGCCATTCGATTCAGGAAGTAGGTTGCCATCACGCTATTAGTCCACATTTTTCAAAATATTTTCGGAAGTATGGAAAGTATTTGAAAAATTAGCTGTAGCTACTTTAATTGGGAAAAGACCTTCGCAGCGCGAATTCTATATTAAAAATTAGTGAAATGCAGTTTACAGATTAAAAAATTAGTAATCTGTTCAGCCGTTATTGGTAATGTAAATTCTCCTTCCGAAGAGTGCTGCTGTATTTTGAATTTTCGGGCAAATATTTTTGTTGCATTTAGCCTTAAAGAAAATTCGGACACTTGCAAGATCCTATTCAAGGACATACCATTCCATTTCTATAGATTTAAATTAAGATATAACGTAGTTGAAATTTACCTATAAATAGGATTATTCTATCGTTATAGTAAATGTTACACATCCCAAAATTAATGAATAACGATAATTATCTTAAGGGGACGACAACACTGACGCGGGTGAACCTTTTCCTATTGAGTGATTCAAGTTCTATACTGAATACTGTTAAAAGCGGTATCCGGGCGAGAAAATTTCGATCGACTTGTGTCATTAATACCTCATCAATGTAGGGTAGCGCGGGCCGCATCAATGATATCACATTTAGTTGTCGTTGCTGATGCATTGCTAAGCCCTGCGGGCGTTGCCTAAGCGTGGCGATGTCGATTTTGAAATGAAAGATTCGAATTTGCCAGGCGGGAAAGAGCGCGAGACCGCCTTTCTTGTCATTCGTGCATTTTATTCAGGTTTCGGGAATGCGCTCTTTCTATGAGTAATATCGTTCACAATTCAATGAAAGAAGTACTTTTTTTTAAAACAAGTATACACTTCCTTACATAATTAGGTTTAAATATTTTACATCTGAAGAAGAATGGCCTAAATATTAACTTTAAGGGGAAAAGACAGTTGTTGAAAGTCACTCACAGCTTTTCATCATTGTAGAAACCTTGGAAAAAAAAAATCACGCGTCTTCTACATTTTTAAGATTATTATGTAACGATTTTTATTTATTTATTTATTTATTTAGTCAAAAACTGTATGTGACGTATGGGGGAGAAAATCATCTGCGCACGCTTTCTTGAGTTTCAGAATCCCTTCCCAACAATTTAACTATTAATAGTTGAAAGATTAATAATAATAATAATAATAATAATAATAATAATAATAACAACAAATTTAAAAAAGCGAGAGATTAACATTTCAAAAACTAGATATTTTCGTTGCCGAATTATAGAAAACTTATTTTTAACGGTAAAGAAACGAATAGGCTTGATTTTTCTGTATTGTTAACAAAATAGAAACTCACCCTAAGCTCTATTACCACTACAAGCAAAGGAAAGTTCAACAAAACGTGCGCATAGTGAAGCTACATTTACGTCCAGAAGCAAATCAAGGGGCCATCTCAGCATTTGCTCAATGGATCAGGGAAACTGGACAAAAACCTGATCGAGATGGGGGTCATTGACCCGGAAGTACATTATTTGTTACAAGCATATTGCGTCTTTTTTTAAAATTATACAATGCAAATGTAAACTAATTCGTTATACTATATCTTGTTTTTGTTAAAGTAAACATTATGTTTCTTTTTGGCGATCAGTATAGTCTCTAATTGTATAGAAACAGTTTTGCAGCAGAAAATATTTTACTTTTAATTTAAATTTGTGTACCAATTTTAATTGTTTAATTTCATCTGGCAATGCATTGTAAAGTAGCGTACATGTATTGTATGTGGATTTCTTGTAGTGAGCTGTTGATACTGACACTTGATGAACATGATTTCTACGTCGAGTATTGTAACTATAAATATCAGTGTTACATGAAAATAGGTTCCCACCGTTAAGTAAGTAGTAATGTAACGATCGGGCTAGAAACAATGCCAATTCAATTGCCTCATTGTTATTAATCAAATGAGCGTATATAGGTACTGTAAGTCACCCAAACACCTTTTTAGTTGCCTAAAAAAAAGTATTTTTTTGAGAAATTTCTTAGAATCTTCTGGTTGAAATCAAGACGCGTCGAATGACATTTGCCTCGATAAGCGAACCGGAAGGGTTGTAATCTGTCGTGACTAATGGACGCAAGTTACTTATAATTCAAGGATTAGTTAACGTATCTGGCAAAAGCACCTTCGAACATGTTTTTGCCATACCTTCCATTCAGCCACATGAAAATCCACAGAACGTAAGTTGTGATGTATTTCAATGTCTAATGAATAACGGATTGAATGTAACTGCATTTATTATGTTACATTCATTTGGCTAGCAGGAAGCACCGAATATTCCTCTCTAGAGTTTACTTGCAAAGCGCAATTCCTCGTCAGCCCTCAGCCTCTCCTCTCCCACACAATTAAATCCTCTGGAGTTTTCAACTTGAGAATTTTCTCGCGATATTCGATCTTCCTCTCCTTTAAAATATCAGAAGTTTTTTTTATCGAGTCTATTGTGCGAGTAAAACATTGCGAATCAACACCATGTTCTTTAATGGGTGTTATAGTAATGCACAAATCTCTTGGATAGAGAAGGGTATAATTGCACTAGTATTATTTACCACGCGTGCAAGTATATACCTTTATTTACGCATTGCAGTCAATATTTTTCAGTTTTTATATAATAACTTCCAAATAATTTTAATTGGGGAATACAAGCACATCTTTACCATTCGAGGCATACATTCAATGACGTTATATTCGTACTTAACAATAGCCACATTCTGAACGATACCCATTTTAGTGGACCTTGCATTGTCTACTTCTCACCATACTGTCAAACTTAAAATGATATTTATCACTTTCCTGATCGAATACTAGTCGAAGCTGAGAAAATGAAGCCAACATTACTACCTACGAAAAGTTAAAGCAGAAATGAGTGAGTAATATTTATAAATCTTGGAAAATGGAAAAGTGAGTCTTCTAATTTAGAAAGGGTTTTGCTTGCATTCTTTTCAAAAGGGATAAATATAACCGACGTTTATATTTTTTACATTAGTAATATATTTACATCAAATACGTTTTACTTTTATATATTTAATGAATTCATACTTAATATATTATGTTCTTCCATTAGTCGGCTAGTGTCAAACCCATGTGCTCGTGGCCATACTTATCCTCCTCGAAGATAATGTTGCATGTGAAAGACAATACTGATATTTCAAAATACAACAGCGAATTAGCCTATATATAGGTGGGGTACCGTTCTTCAAATTATGTATACATTAATTATTATTAAGTATTTGTTCACAAATTTTGCAGATGTTTTGCGTAACCGATGTGATGTGATTTTTTTTGTGTCCACTGAAACAATTTCATGAGTTTTACCCTTTTCCTGAGTTCTGAACGGTAGTTGTGAAGATTAATTGCAATTAATATAGTGATATTTATTTTGAACTATTTTTTGTGGAATTGACAAATATATTTCATTTACTACATGAATCAAGTAATTTATCCACTTTGTCTGAAGAAGAACATGAATTATTTGAACGGATGGATTATTACGTGTTCTAAATAATCCATGGTCCACTTAACAAGAACGCCCGTTTACGTAATGTGAGTAATAATGGAACTAATCCATGGCCTCCTATTTAACTATTACCAACAACAGTATTTTGCTATTCGCAGGCTGAATAGTCAAATTTAAAACAAAACGATAGTACATTGAAATGTTTACTAAGTTGTTAAAATACAATTGGTATCGTAATATCTTCAGATATATTTTATTATCTTGTTTCTGTTTTTTCCTTTCGTTCCTTACCCGTACGTAGAGATGGGTTCGATTCCCAGATGGTGCCAGAAATTTACTTCGAAGTGAGATCTGAGAGTTTAAGACGCCTGCCGGAAGTTAGTTCGTCGGTTGGTAGTGACTTCGGGCACAAACTACCGAGGTCATTAGTCCCGTAAGTGTAGTGCAGGTTTGTATCGAGTGATGGCGGTGATCTTCCCCCACTGGATGGCGAGATCCGCCGCCGACCTACCATCGACTAGCGAAGTTTCCCCTAACCAAGTACCTCCCACCAGCGGGGCACCGGCCCAACCGAGACAAGCTCTAAGCTCCCGACCGGTCTCCCGGCATGTGTGTTAGTGTAGTGCATGTTAGTGTGTGTGTAAGGGGAGAGGATAGGACAAGGAAGAGGAAGGAAAGATTGCGCGTGGTCCGTTGCCCGTTTGTTAGGGAACTGCTCCAGCATTCGTCTGATGTTGATCGGAGAAACCACGGAAAGCTACCGATCAGAGCAACCGGTCTCTAGAATACTCCTCCAGAGCGCCTGCCGGAGGTCGACTCCTAAGGAGTGGTTTCCTTTCTTTCTCTTATCTCTTCCAAGCGATTGCCCAGTCGGCACCCAAGAATATGTGCCCGACCGTAGAGGTCCTTTGTTGCCCTTCCTTATTCGTACCTTTGCTCCCGCGTGATGGGCCATCGACGACGACCTTCCGACGTCCAAAACGCACAGTCGCTCGGGGCACTGAATGGATCTCAGTGTGATAATTTTTATTATTATTATTATTATTATTATTATTATTATTATTATTATTATTATTATTATTATTATTATTATTATTATTATTATTATTATTATAAAATAATAACAACAAACAACTAAGTCATTTGGATTCGAAGAAAAACTTGTCTGCTTAAAGGTGTTACTGTGCTATGCGATCAAAATTGTCTTAACTAAGGAGGCAGTAAAAAGTCGTATATTCAAGAGTTTGGAAATCATGATCAACCTAATGTGGAACGTAAAACGGATCCCTCAAATTTCCGGAGCGCTAGGATTTGTCCGTAACATTTATGTAAGAACGTGTCCAAACTCACAGATTTTTCAAAAGACAGGGAAGTACAAGACGCTGGCGCGATTCGGAACACTGCAATTTTAGCACAAGTATTGTAGAGGCACTGGCAGTCACAGGATCTGCTCCTTAGGAAGCTGGCTGTAACTTTGACAATATTTTGTATTAAACCAATCCATCATTGTAAGTCATGAATTAGGACACTAATAATAGAAATGTCGACTTACAAACCTGTTTTCAGTATATTAGGAAAGTGCCCATCTTATTCCGTATGTGCCCGCCATGACGAGATGTACTCTTAGATTTTGAAAACTAATTCAAATAGAACGCATTTTCACGAAAATTTGACAGCATGTTGCAGGAAGGTTTGCTTCTCGTGTCACTGGCCGAGTTCTGTTGTAATTTGCAAATGCACATTCATGGCTCCAAAAGACAAGAGATAGTGTTATCTTAATGAATGAAAGTACTACAAGCGACACACATTTTCCCCATTCATTTGTCGGGTTTCGTCAGCAGTTGAGATAAGAGTTATCAGATTATTGTGCAGGCTGTAGTATATTCATATTCAGTCCCTCCCCTTCTGTAAAATTTACCAATCGCACACTACTTTTTTCATGTTCTAGTGGACATGGAATCAACAATTGATTACTAGTTGATACCACTGATAAGGAGTTAAAATCCCCCCCAAGGGGTTTAGATCTTTCGAATGAAAATATTTCAAAGCACAGACATCAATATAATTCGCCGCGAACAAAAATGATGTTCATAAAGCTGGCTGAGAGACTACAGCAGAACACAATGAAAGATGACACGTAATGTAAGACTAATTAAATGCTGTTTTTTTAAATTTTAGACAGTTTTCAAAATCAATGTTCGGTCAGTTTAGAATAACGCTAACCGACACAAAATCAAAAATAAAAGCTACTAATGCAATGATTATGGGTTCGCAAAAATCTTTTATTTTTATGAATATTTACTATTTCAAAAGTTATAAAACAAACCGCAACATCTAGATCATGAGTAAACATATCAAATGATACACAGGATGTCCGGGGAGAATAAGTCAAAAATTCGAAAATAAGCTCTTGAGACCATTTTAAGTATATTTTGTCTTAGAAACTACTTAGATATTCTGAATGGCTGAGGCGCAATAAGCACTCGAAAGTTAGTTTCAAAAACTTCTTTCTAGGCAAAAAGAAGCAGAAGCATAGAAACACTCCAGAAAAATGTAAATTGTGCATCATTTACAAAAGAAATTAATACATTTGTTCAAAAAGAAAAATTAACTGAGAAATAAAAAGAAGCTGTCGAATTGTGTAATTTGGGTGCGTTTTTTTATCTGGTTAATTTTTCCTTTCTGAATAAATATATTCATTTCTTTTGTAAATAAACAATTACATGTTTCTGGAGTGTTTCTACGATTCTGCAAGGTACATTTCTGCATAGAAAGCTTTTTTCTCAAACCAACTTTTGAGAGTTTATTACGGCTCAGCCATTCAAAATATCCAAGAAGTTTATTAGTCAAAATAAGATAACAATTGTCTTGAGAGCTTATTTTTCAATTTCTGACTTTCCTACCCGATATGTATATAATGTATTTATTGATTTAGGTCTTGAATTGGTGTTTGTCAATTTAGCTGAAGGTACTTCCACATTACAAACCTACCCGATCAAGTTCGTTGCGTTTTGATTGCGGGAACGTGATCAAAACGTAATAATTTTTAAAGCAGCAAGCGCCATACAGTTTATTTCTAACATTACGCATATGATTATGTACTATTCGCTGAAGTAGCCCTTAAATTAAGTTCTCATCAAATTTAGCTGAAAACTGTCCCTCAATACAAACCCATCTGCTCGAGTACTCGCTAGGAACTACGCCATTGAACGCCTTCTTAGCTTTCGAGAGAGTCGAATGCAGACTATTTCTAACATTATGCATTAGATTATGTGCCATTTGTTGATACAGGTGTTTAATTAAAAACCCACCCATTATTCTAAAGACTGGCTGGCAACACACACCATTTCTAACATATTTTGCACATGATTATTTACTATTTGTTGACCTAGTCTTGAATTCAGTCCTCGGAAACGTCTCTGAAGATTTTTTTTCAATACAAAACTACTCACCATTTACGGTTTGTAGACTGATTATTATTACTATCATCATCATCTTCGTGGGAAGTAATATTATGTCTTACTCTGGGTCATTTCAGCCAAAGGATGTAAGAATGCACATTTTGCTATCTCGTGTTCTCTCAGTATTTTTGGATATTTTTGGATAACTGCATGTGACCAGAATCACGAACTTCTGAATGGATGTGTAAACCTCACTATTCAAATCTATGATGTCAATACTGATGTTTAGTGTTGTGGGAATTTCTCTGTGGCACCAATAACCAGTAACTACTACTTTCGGCGTACCCCACCTAAATTTGATTTCGTATGCTAATGGCAGATACTAGTTATTGTTTTATTTCTCGCTACCGCTTTCGCAGTAGAGAGAAAGTTATGCAATGCTGCGGGGAACAAGCGGCGAATTTTCAGCAGAAAACTACTATTTTCGGGCCCTGGTAACTAAAAAGTGGATAAATCCAGTTGCTAAATTGAGAAAAAAGTCCTCTAACTCATGACGTAGCCAGAATCCATTTTTTGTGGATCCTTGATACCGAAAAATCGATTGACGGGAAAACGTACGTCGGTCCGACCGTCAGTAAACAACACTAGCGGCGAAACCGTTCAGCCGATTTTCGACAACCTAATATTCCCCAATCGATTTTGCTGATATCGCTGCCTCTTTAATTTAAAAGTGAAATTTTAACTTTAGGGGTATTTTACATGAAGTCTCTGGGAAATTTTCCAAAATTTCAAGAAAATGGCTTCAACGTTTTTGATTAATTTTTGGATAGTGTAAAGGAGATCTTTATGGGATGTCCCATGACCATTGTGAACAAGATCTTTAGCTGGAATCCAGTAAGTTCCACAGAAAGGAGGACGGCCTAAAAATAGATGGAAAGATGTCTTTGACATCAGGAAAATCAAGATTGAAAAATCGAGCACTCTAAGAATAGGGGAAAATGGGAAAGGTAGTTGAGGAGGTCAAGACGTTCACTTGAAGGTCGTAGAGCGAAGAAGAAAATGAAGGACGATGAAGAGAATTGTGCAGGTCTCATGTTCGTTGAAAACTGATTTTTCGAAAATTGCAAACGTTCAAAAGTTTTCGAAGTCTTCCTAGTACTAAAATATTAAAGATAGATATGCTTTTTTTCCTTAATGAAATCTGTTCCTTAAATATATAATTTGAAATCTGGCCATTAACAATTTTTCGAAAATTTGAGTGCTCAGGCGTAATTTTGCGTGAAGGAACGGGGGAGAAAGTACGTGCTGTTTTAACAACACTAGTTGTAATTGAAGTCTACCGCTCACTGATTTTGCCTTTTGGAAGAAGTAATCTCTCAGTGTTTTGGCCGAACTTGCAGATACTGCGTGGCTATGACATTAGGTATCCCTCTGCCTCCAGTTGCACGGGGCATATGAATCTTTCAATTGAATTGTGAGAGTGATGCGATCTAGCTTTACAAAAGTTTTTCCGAATTTTTATATCTCGCTTCATCAGTTCGATGTAGGTCCATTTTAGTATTCTAAAGGAAGAATTGATTACTGAATGCGGTTTGATTGCTTTCGTTTCTTGCCTGCACTCAACTCTTCTTCAAAATGAGGCGTACCATCAAAGCAATTTACATCATTTCCTTGGCAAGTTTGTCATCTATCCCTCTTGCTTGCAAGTTTCCAAGATATTTATATTTTTCTTCCTCAGCCATTCTTTGCTGGTGCCTTGCTCTTTATTTAAGTCATATCCAGGAGGTACAGTGCGTTCTCCTTCACTCATTCTGCGAATCCTACACTTGTCGAGGCCGAATTACATGTGAACGTCATTACTGAATTTGTCCACGGAATCTACGAGGCATCCATATAAAAAAAGGTGCCTTACTTGTGCTCCTGATTGTTTCAGCTTAAATACCATCTTCTGCCGATATAGCATCGGTGGTATCTATTTCAGTGCAAGAAAAAAAACAACACAAAAGAATGAAAGCATCACATTGAAAGAAACCACATCACATTGAAGAGTTTTTTGCTACTACTCAGTTGTAGGTTAGTACTCCAGTGATCCATTTTATGTCTCAGGAATATCTTCACGTGATTCTCCACCTACAGATTTGATTTCTAACACTTAATTGAACCACGTGTGTGGGACACTGATGAAAGCTTTCTGTTAGTCTATACATGCAGTATATACAGAGTCTGATCATGGAATCTACTATAAATTATTCCTTGCGTAATCGAACTACATTTTATTATTGTCTGGGTGTTGGTATATTTGTATGCTTTTTATGGATGTGACTTCATAAATTATGAATTATTTATGAAGTCTAAAGAGTTTTCTTGTTCATAAGAATTACTAGGTAGACTTTCGTTTACAAAATTATCATCATGAAAACAAGAGACTGCCATTATTTAAATGACATTGTCTACCAACCATTGTAACCAAAAATTGTAAGTTTTACTATGTAAATGGCCGCACCGACTGTCGGGAACTGTAATAGGTAAAGCCTGTTATACAGTTTCAAAATAAATAAATAAAATAAAATATGGATGTGAGAAGCTTGTACAGTCTTGGGAGCCATGTTATGGAGGATAATTTTCTGGATCATCTGTGTTCGTCTTGGGGAGTAGGTAGGTGATCCCCTCCATTAAGAATGGAGGCATCGACTCCGGGTTTTCCATTATAACAGCATGGTACTTGGCAAGATGTTTATGGATTCCGGTGAATTTCTTTAGCCGGAAATTTTTCAAGGTGCTGGTGCTTTCCAGTCTAACATGGTTTTCAATCCAGACGTACCCTACTAGCTAGGTCAAAATCAACTGGTGTCTGAAGAAGAATTCTAGCAGACAGTTGCTCTGATCGGTAACTTTCCGTGGTTTCTCCGATCAACACCAAGCGAATGCGGGAGCAGTACGCTAACAAACAGGTCACGGACCGCTCGCGATTTTTCCTTCCTCTTGTCATATCCTCACCCCTTTCTGACATTCACACATTAAGACACGTTGGAAAATCAGTTGGGAGCTTCGAGCTTGTCCCGCCTGGGGCGGTGCCCCGCTGGTGGGGATACCTCTTTGAGGAACACTCCGCTAGCGGACAATAGAACGGCGACAAATCTCACCATTCAGCGGGGGAAGATTACAGCCACCTCCCGAAAAAAAAAGAAAAAGAAAAAAATGCACTGTACTTTACGAGACTACTGACCTTGGCATTTGACTCGTACGTTAACAAGATGCAGTTGAAGTTGGCAAGAACTTAGGACAAGGTTTTTATTAATAAATTGTACAGAATCAGAATGATAAATTGTTGGAAAAAGTGTATGTTCTGCTCACAAGTTTAGAAATAAGTTAGCATGACCAGTGTCCATGGAGTGGCCGGTGGGTTTAAATTTTGAAAACCTTTTATGTTTAAGTTCAAGAGCACTTATTTCAAGGTCGCGTGGGGTCGTGTCGCCCGAGGAGAACGCACGTGGCCCCGGCGCGGCGCGGCGCGGCGCGGCGCGGCGCTCAAGCGCACCCTTCGCCAGATGGCGCTCGCGTCGCACACTGCGCCCGAACACGCTGCTCCACTCTGGGGATGGGCCATTTAATCGCGATTAGTACAACAAGCCATTATTTTATACGATTAATCGAAAAAAATTGAAATAGATTATTTTTACCTCTATTAATGGTCACATCGATTAATTTGTCCGACTTTTAGCTCGATTATTTTAATTCAAATATTAATTTTCAAGACTAGCAAAATATGAAAGTACGTTTCTACTTTTGAACTTTACTAACGTAATTCCTCGTCTGTCCAACTCTCTCCCAACTGCAAAATATAATTGAGATAAACATAGCCATTAATTTCATGTTAGTCAAACTAATAAATGTGTATTAGAAGAAAATAAAAGAATTAAGATTTGTTCGATGAAGTAATTGCATTTTCTCCGTGCAAAAACCATATGTATTACGTGAGAGCGTAGGCTTCCGCGGCCGGAGTCATGATTAACTTGGCTATCCGGGAGACGCCGCGTCCAGGGCACAGGTGCCAACGTTAAAACTGTGTTAACCATATGTATTACATTCTTCAGTATTTAATTTAAAAACGTTAACGTTATTTTATTTGATGATCATATATATGTATCAGAAAAAAGAACTATTGACTTAAACACAAGTTTAATAAATAAAATTAAACAAGACAGAAAATTGAGAATGATTCGCATTATCCTGATAGGTTTTCTTAAAATAAGTTAAATTACTAAACGACTGTTTAATTTACAAATTAAAAGTAACGATTATACGCTTTTTCGTATTATTGAAAACGTGAAAATATAATCGATTATATGAGATTTATCGATTAATTCGGAACGACTAATCCATGCGCATTAATCTAAGAAAAAAGTAATCGATTAGATATCAAAGGATTATTATTTAATAATCGCCCATTCCTACTCCACACGGCGGGATTTGCTTCTACACAAAGTCCTGCAACCAAGGTAGGACTTGTCAAAGGGTTTAGTTCATGGCCATTTCTTTCAACTCTGCCTTCGGTTAGTCTTTCCATGCTCTATCCTTTTTTAGGACTGCATAACAGTATTTCACGAGACGGCCTTCATCTTGACATGGTTGTGCCATTTCTTTGATACAGTAGTATTTGATCCTTCCCTACTTGCAAATTTTTATTTGTCTCGTCTACTTATTACTAGTTTTTTTCCTGCAAGAAGCTCCAAATTATAAGTTTTAGAATTGTAAGTTGGTATTCATACGGCGAAATTTCTGTAAATGAGCCAATCACAAGTTAGGCACATTTAAGTCCGTAAATCAGAAATTTTAGATACGTAATTAAGGTAGATTTAAAAACTTGTCGCTGCACCGTTTATATAGTAAACACAGTTTATTATAATTGCAATTGAGTCAATTGCAGAATAATCCAACTACTGTTAAAATTATGGATAATAAAGAATAATGAAAAGTCAGTCATGCGAACTGATCCCTGAAAAACATTGATAAAAAGCTTAAAAGTCACATTATGGGAAATGTAAAGTAGAAATCCTACAACAAAAAGCAGTGACATCTGTCAAACTACACTTAACGCAAAGTTAACAGAAACTTGAAGAAAAAAAAGGTTCACGCTGTGTTTTTATCCACACTGTTCTTTCATTTTCCATTTATTTAAATGCGTGCTCCGTTTCGCCCCACTGTGCATCTGGTCGCGTCACGAGGCGCAGCCCCGTCAGCTGTTCGCTTGGCAACGCCGCGCCGCGCCGCCCCCGCGCCGCTCGTCCCTCTGCAGGTGGTACTCACCGCACACAGGTCCACGGGAAGCGCCGTCCCAGCGGCAACGGCATGCCAGCCAGCGCAAGCGCGGGCGCGGGCGCTATTCCTGGCCTGTTCCTCTCGCCACTCCGCGCAACGGCGGACGCACGTCTCGAGCGCCGGGCGCCCCGTCCGCCCGCCCACCTGCGGCCCCCGCGCGCGCGCCCAGTGGACTTCGCTCCGGGGAAACCACGCGAAGCCTCGGCCGGCGCCGACCGCCCCCGCCCAAGCCCTAGCAATGTAGGTCGGCCTCCCCGGACCCGCGCGCTTAACGTCACACCGTCGCCGCAACCCCCCGGGCGCCGACGCCGACGTCGCCGCCGCGCCGCCGGGGAGATAAATTTAGATATCGCGGCGCGCGATCTGCGTCGCAACCGATACACTCGCCCACGTGTGTTGTGTGGCCCAGCTGACTCACGGTTTCCGATCGACCGTCACTGGATTGGTTTGCGACACCGCGAGATTAGCAATGTCGCAGCTCGTTCTTTTCCAAGGCTGCGACGTAGACCGCTCTCCAATTCATAACCACCCCATCAGATGTCAATTTTACACGTTGCGTTCCATTTGTTGCTTCCATCCAACACTTTAAAGAACAGGTGGCTTAGCTTAATCTTGCACAGAAGAGTTTTGTAATCCTATTACTTTGTATTTCTTCAGGCATTATCCTAAACGAATATAGTTAGTTTCGCTACAATGTCTACTAATAAAAGTATTTGAAGAGTAATAATAAGTTACCGTGCATACTTCCTCTTCTAAAGGTAGCTACGCATTTACTTTGTCGCCAGAAGCACTAGCTTGTGTTGTTTCTTTTTAGCTCAGAAGCTATGTAGTATGTGCTAAGTGGCCGTAAGGTGACGCTGCCATGTCGAACGAGTGTTTGCCTCGGGCTTGGAAACGCATAAAGGAACATGACCACTTTCCCATGTTGTGGTCTAATGTTTTAGGGTATTAATGTCATGGTCAACAAGCTGGTAAACTTAAGTGTGCACTCCTTTTAATTGAAAACACTACAACTTAATCGACTTCATACACTTCAATTTAATATGAATTGAACTGATTTCTGAGATTTTAAAACTTCTATCGTATGCAACTATGTTCTCATTTATGTACAATTTTTTTTTAATTTGCGAGTTTTTGAAATTATTCAAATATTTTAAACCTTGCGAGTCTGAGTCCTTGTGAGTTATCGTTTCGACGAATATTTATTTCGTAAAATATCTTAAAGGCATTTTTCCTTAATTTCTTTAAAAGTTCATTTTCCCCCTCACTTGGACACAGCGATAATGAAGTCGCCACAAATATCCGAGACACGAAATTACCATTAGTTCGATTACGCAGATAACACGCAGATAACTACGCTGATAATTACACAAGAATAAGCATTTCCCACTCGTAATTCGCCATCCCATAAACAAACAGAACTAGAAAGAAGGATATAGGGAAAGTCAACTTTAATTCTTTAACTCCTATAATCGTTTCGATTTTAGATTCCTTACCCTTACACAAACTGTTCGGTAACTAAGCTGGATAGATAAAATACTGATATCAAAATGGATTTTCCCCTCTATCGTAATCGAGAGTACTCTGTAAAAACGCGTATAGAATATTGGCACATTAAATATATAGTTTAATGGACTGTGTATAATTGAATATATTCATCAAATTAACTTGACCAATTATCGAATACCAAAATAATATTTTATAATAATAGGTATATATTATTTACTTTAAGTAATATATTAGAAAAAAATTGTCTAACAATGTCTGATGAGCGAATGTCCCATTTCAATAGGATTCTTAGCTCAATTATTATCTATTGAACAAATTCTTAGTATATTGCCTTGCTACTGAACTCCAAATGTAGCTTTTTCTCCTCCACTTCCACACATCACACATAAAGTTCTTGCTATTTTTGAAGTTACTAAATAAATAAATAAATAAAAATTCAGAAGTCCCCATTGAAGGGGAGTTCACATCATCGTTTTAAAACGACAAAGTTGCTGTAAATATATTCTAACCTTGTTCATTGGTAGATTTATAAAAGCTTGTTCGAAGTAGTGAATGTCGTCTGGATATCCGATACCTTCACTTGCCATTAAACGCGCCATGTCCTCCAAGCAACGATTTGGACGATCAGTCCCTAGAGGAGGGGGCGAAAGGGCTGCGGGGTCCACGAAGAAGCTGCGACTGTACCGTCAATTGAGCCTGATGACCCAGGGGCGGCCGATGCAGCGCGGGCTTTGAATCACGAGGGCAGTGAGGCTCGGCGGCGCGGCGCAGCGGAGGCAGCGACCGCGAGGCGACACGTGACCACCCGCCCCGCTCCCCTCCGCGACACGTGATCCCACGCGTCTGCGCGGCGCGGCGCGGCGCGACTGGGTTCGGCACGGTCGAAGCGGATGCCGCGTGTCCGGTTAACCGCGGGCAGGGAAGCAACTCGTGCGCCTCCTGTCGACCACACGTGCGCACACTGTGGCGAATGTCGCCGAGATTCGTGCCGCAAGGACGCGACGTGGAGGAAAGGTTTCCTCTGTTCAGTTTTTTAAATATCTTTTTCATGTTTGTATCGTAGGTGTTTAAGACATTTAAAAATTTCAAAAATGGTCCTTTTGTAGGAGAACTATACATGTTACTACTTTCTTTGATGCAATTTGAACCGCGTGAAAAAAAAGTTTTTCGCCTTTAGGTTTGTCGACAATCGTACAGAGAAGCTGTGTGGGCTGATGGAGAAAGTTATAGTCGCGCCAACTTCGAACGGTTACTGTGTACTACAATTGCAGTACGAATTACGTAGGTATAAACATTTATTAAATAATGCTGCGTCGAACTTTTAGGAATTTGTTTTGTTCCCCGGCTCAATCTCTTCCGATCAGATCTGCGGTTCTTGCACCTTTTTCTCACTCATGTCCACGGCATCGTCTTCAAGTAATTTTTTCTGAACAAAGTGTGCACCATTTACCTTTTTGCTAGCCATTTTTCGTATTAAGCCTAAGTGTAATACAAATTGTCAAAAATCTGGTTCTTTAAAGAAATGGGTATCTTAAAAGAAAATATTTTTGCTTAGGGGATACGAGTATATCCGAAACATAATTTACGTAACTTAGATGGCTTGAAGTTTCAATACTCTACTAATACATATAATCTGCTAGATAATGAAGTTAATGCACTACTACCACGCTTGTACGGAGACAATCATAGATATTACAGAATGTAAACAGATCTTAATGGTTGCTTTCAGACGAAGCGAAGTATCTTATTACTAGTTTTCAGCGTGTTATTTTTCGGATATATGCAGTACCTTTGTAGCATTCACGACCATAATGAATTAAGGGATGTAATTCACGGGATTGGTCGAATAAACAATTAAGGCTACTATTAACCTACTACTATTTCTCATTCATTTACTTTGGGACCTTTTCCCGATTCAGACGATGTGGGATGGGCCCATGTGGAATTGGGTTGGAGGCTACTACGTACAAGTATGATGCCTGACTGTAAATTTACTCGACCGTAGATCGCTTTTGGTTTTGCTTGTTTGGCATATCATATGTATTATTGTATTAATCATATTTGATTTTGTTGAATAGAAAACGTAGTGTATGTAGTGATTGTATTCATATTTTGATGTCTTCATGTTTTTTGTTTGTACATTAGCTCTGATGAAGGAATTCAAAGATTCCGAAACGTTCGCAAACTGATTTTTAATTGTTCATTCGACCAATCTCGTGAATTACATCTCTTATATTCAATACATTAATTTTAATAAGGTTGGTAAGGTAACCATTTGAATTGTGTCCCTACAATGTAGTCTTTACGTTCTTCGCGTAAACAAATTCTCTTCGAATTGTCTCTGGTGATTCTTTATACCTTCCAAACATCCTAAAAATTGTTTTATTTATCCTTATCACCCTTAATACAGAAGAAGGACATTGAGAAATTGTTTAGTACCTTTTAGTACCTAAATCACCACAATTTTTGCAAGATTGGCTGGCATCATCTATTTTTGCTCAGTCCAGGTGCGGATCCAACCGATCATTTAGGGGGGAGGGGGCATCATAGATTTTTGTTAAATAATAAACATTTGTTATATTGTGTATTATTTTGTAGTGTATGTATGATACTATACAATCTTGTTTAAATAATTACATATTTGTAATCTAAATAAATATTTAAAACAATTTGACCTAATAAATGAAGATAAACGAGAAACTAGCCTTTCGAGGGAGGACATGCCCCTCCACCCCGGATCCGCCACTGACTCTGTCGTCTTTTCGTTTACCACTCATCTTTCTCGGCTCGCAGATCATTAAAATTTTTTAGAAAAACTCGTCCGAGTCGTCGAATCTCGGAGTAACATACGGGATTCGTTAATTCTCTAAATTCTCTTACTCTGAAAATCTTTTGATAAGGGGCCGTCCATAAAAGGCGTAACGCAAATTTGAAGTATTGTGAATACCCTCTCTCCTCCTCGTACCGTGCGCTCGACTCCCCCCCCCCCACAAAAATAATTACGTAATGCTTCCAACAACGAACTTTCCAATAAAAAATTGACCATAAATATTTCGATTTATTGTTTAATTAACGATATAAAAATAATAAATTTAATTTGTTTTATATCAAATGAATTAGTTAATATTTTAGTGTTTTAGTATTAGACTGAAAATGGAATGATTTCAGCAATGTTGAAAAATATAAAAAAAGTGTTACGTAACAAACTAATAACATCCCTATATATTTATATATTATGTTTATATGTATGTTATGTGCGGTATGTTTTTTATAAACTTAACAAACCCCTATATACCGCCGCATAACGGTGCCTCAGACTCCTTCCCCTATCTTCACGGATGACTCCTAATTTTATGGAACTTGAGCGAACAATGGCGTTGAGTTGATAGGACGGACGTGGTCGTAACAAATTTGCTCCATATACCGTACACAGAATCACATCCCGCACACAGAATTTGTGGAAGGCCACAGCCTGCTTCACAAGCCCAGGAGTAACTGTAGGAGAATATTCAATACTGGAGTTATATGTCGGAAGCTGACTTTAAAAATCTGTATTATAAAGGAAAATTTGAGTTTTGGTGGTCGAGATTTAAGGCATCCCAGTCATATGAAAGTCCGTGCATACCAAGAAATCTCACTTCACTTAGAAAATTGACAACTCAAAAACGCACCCTTTTCAGAAAAGCTCATAAACGAAAACAATGAAATTTGCTTTACAATGAAGTATTATTAAATCGAAATCGCCGTTTTTGAGTTGTGTCACTTTTCTAAGTGATGCACGATATCTGAACTTTTGCTCTGGGCTCAGTGCTCTCGTTTGCTACAGTTGCGTTTCTCGGGCTTCATAGTTGTGCACTTTTAGAATATTACTTTATGCAATTAGTTTAAGATTTATTGCATGAATAAATATTTAGAAAAAGAGCGTCGCGAGGAGCGTGTTTTCAAATTTACGAATGCAATAAAGCAACATTATAAACGAGTTGCATACGCTATTTTTTTGTACACCAACATTATGAATTTTTAAGAGAATCAAAGTTAATTTTGCGTAACAACTTTGTGACATCTCGGGTATTTGACATTGATTTTGATTGATAATGATTGATATTTCAATATTTCAATCAGATGATTGATATTTATTAAGATTTCCTTATGCAAAAAAAATCAATAAATTGGGAGCAAATAAGACCTACTGGGCATTCGCATTAAAAAAAGCCAGTATTGGTATTCTTTTGATTTTTACATTTATTCGAACAATAGTTATAAACTTAACATTATAAATATAAGCAACTTTTTTACAATATTTCTTTAAGCCTCTGGCTGTTATTAGACCGTTAACCTACATTGTAGGATTCCTGGTGGGAGTTCTACTTTGTTATCTACTTCAACATTAAAACATACTTTTGTAACTGCATTTACGATGCTGCGCAGCACAAAGATCAAACGGGTGCAAGAGTAACACGTCATGGCCCCTTGATTTAATGTTCACGTAATGCCCCCCCACCTCGCGACCTTCGGCTTTAGACTGGCAGGAGTACCGACGCCAAGCCTTGAACGTGCAGGACGCAAGGAAGGGGACTATAAGCGTAAACGCTGTTTCAACGCACGTCGACGAGGCTTCATCTAAAAAAAATATTCGGTATTTAATTATTATGTATTAAATGTATATTTTGTTGTTAAAAAAGTGGCCGTCTCAACATAAATTTTTGAATTAAGTAAGAAAATTTGTGTAGAAAATGGTATATTTTGACAAAAAAATGAATAAAGATAGTTTACAAGACACGCAGCCTAGAGTAGATATACTACATACAGTTTAGAGTACACATACCCACTCAGAATATTGTGTTAATCCACGAAAGGAATGTTTCCGTTCAGATTAAAAGTGTTCTTTTGCAATATGACGTTTTTAGATTTGTCTATTATTGGGCACCGAAGTTATAGGAAATTAATTTTTAACTGCAACAATAGGTACGCTTGTGATTGTGATCCGCAGTCATAGTTTTGTAGACCGGAATGTCGAGGGCTGAGGACTGACGTCGGCGGGTTTTCCACACCAGGTCAGTGTCCCGAGACGGATGATTCCTCTACTGGGATGGAAATGCTGAAGTTTGCTGCTCTCGTGTATCTTGTTCGCGATTTCTTTATCATTTCTAGGTGTACTTCAACCTTCAAAATCGGGCAATTCAATTTTAAATTTAAAAAAATTGAAATCAAATTATAACAAAATGTCCCACCAACTATGAACCACCCCCATAACTTCTAAACGGTTCAGGATATCGAAATGCAGTTTTTGCTGAACTAAGCGGAATCATGGGTTAAGTAGCATGCCGTAGAGAAATTGTCTATAATATATTTAGTTTTCGAAAAATTTAATGATCTTTTTTTTTAATGGAACTATATATTTTTCTCACAAGCAATGGATAGACCATGAAAAGAGGATTAAAATGATGTATCGTATGCTAATATTTTGATGGTAAGTTAAGTATAAAATTAGACTTTGTGACATGTGATTTTGAATTGAACGGGCAATCGTGTAGCAGCCCTTGCAACTTTCGCCTTCGGGGAAGGTGGTCTTCGCGGCGTTATGACTTGCATGGAGAGGAGCGGCAGAGGGGTGGCAGTGGGGAATAAGAGGAATAACTACAGCAATCCTCGATGAAGACACAGACGTCACACTAAGAAATACCAATTTTAACGAAAATGGGAAATTTTTTCCAATTCATTTATCTGGATTTAACTTGTCTTCTAGTGAAATTTCAAACCATCAATCGTTCCAAAGAACATTATAAAAGTGTTAGCGTCAGGAAGACGATAGTAAATATCATTTTCAAACTGAACAAGAAGTCAACCACCGTAAGCTTGGTAAATGTCATTTTTAATTAAAATGATCACTCGTCCACTTTTCAACCATGCGACTGCTGTTCATAAATGGAAAAACAGTGCACTTCCGTCTTCTGCGGTGCATTTTCAAGTTCGTGCCAGCATGTGGCGCTATAAAGTGAGAAACATTAATTAGAATTAGCAGTCGCGACTGCAGATATGCATTTTTGTTAAAGTTTGGTGAATTTGCACTGATAGAACTGTCAAGAGTATTTCAAAATTTGTATTGCTTTGTTCTTTTGGTACGTTATTAAATAGGGACGTTATTGACAGTAAATAAGAGAAAATGTCTATCTATTATTTGATGAATTAATCGAGTATTACAATGAAAATCTTTACGCATTCATTCGCATTCCATGTTTTAAAATGATGGCTTGTTTCTGCACTGAGCTCCATTCTTGTAAGTTTGAAAATGACCTTTACTCTTATAGTTTTCGCTACAATATTTTTTATTTTGTTCTTTTCGATTATCGTTAATTTGTAATTTCAAAAGAAGGAAAGTTCGATTCAGATGAACAAATGGAGGAAAAAATATCATTATGATCATTAGAATTGATGTCTGTTCATATGTTTTCCGTGTCGAGACCATGAATTGCTGCAGTTACGCCTTTATCCTGCACGGCCACCCCCTCACACTCCTCTCTCCACAAAACAGTCTACGCCGCCAAGGCCACCTTCCCCCAACTGCGACTGGTGCAAAGGCTGCCCGTTTACTTGAAAATCTCATGCCAGATAATCTAATTTTATATTCAAATTACTATCAAAATACTAACATGTGATACATTTTATTCCTGTTTCCATGATGCTGGTGAGAAAATATAGTTCCATTTAAAAAATTTAAAAAAATTATTAAATTTCTCGAAAAAAATAGTATAGACAATTTCTCTACAGCATGTTACTTGCCTAATGATTCCGCATTGTTAAGCGAAAACTGCATTTCGATATCCTGAACCGTTTATAAGTTATGGGGGTGGTCCAAAGTTGGTGGGACACCCGGTATAATATATGATCGTTGACTTCAAGCACAAAACTGATATTTGCACTGGGGTCACTAGGGTTGAAAGTGCGCCATCTTCTGTAACATCGTTTACTGGTGCGCCATTGAACAGAAATATTCCACAAAAAGTAACTATATTTTTTAATGAAGTGTTTATTTAGCATATTACAATAAGTAATCTTTAAAAAAATTAAATAATATCCCATTAAGTGAAATGTCTAACAGAAGTTGGAAAAACAATTGACTTTTCTTTCATGACTTTTGTTTTGCGGAAGTTTTAGTGAACGTCTCACGGTGGTCTGAACGGGGCCGAATCGTGCGCATAGGATGTTAAGTTAAATAACTATTTATTTAGTGGATTTAAAACGGTTCTTTAAGTATAATTCTATTGAAACATGTTCTAAGTGTAAAATAATATTATTCCTCATAATTCATATTGTTTATTTATTTGTCAAAAAAGTACTATTCTTTATCAGACATTATTGAAGATGAATAAAACCTTCATTTATTTGTTCAGAAGTAAAAAAAGGTTATTATAAGCATTTATTCCATGACTCAAGGGAATATGTGTTGAAAATTAGGTAGAGATAGTGTATAAACAGTTTTTAACAATAGTTTTCAAAAGTAGAAAAACCGTAAAAATGTTCTTTAAGTAGTAAAAGGAATAAATAGTATATACTAATAGTAGTAGTGACTTACACTGTAACAATTGTACTACTCGTTTTCCATTTATAATGTAAAATAATAATTAATCATTTCATATTATTTCACTATTATGTTACTTAACCTGTCAAAAGGTGGCGCATGGTGCTTTGGACCAAAAGCCGGAAAGTGATGTGTTCATGATATGGAAATGCCAGAGATCTGGCCGCCTGAGTTGGCTTCCTGTGAGACTTATCTTCATGTCCCTTGAGTCTTATTTTTAGCAGTCGCGGTTACGCATATGCCAGAGGTCATTTCCTGTCCGGATCATTTCACCCTGCGCGCCACCTCTGACATGACATCCAGCGCTCACGCTTCGACTGCTGACTGCGCGTCCACCGAGGGAGGCAATTCGGGGCAACGAAGAAATATTTACAATTGTTCATTTCAAGTCATATATTTATTTCACGGAGATGTTTCTGTTTTTTTTATAATGGTCAGTCAATGACCACTTAGTTAATAGAAATGGCACTTTCTTTCAAAGCACTTCAAGTATAATCGTTCGCCATTTTCCACAAGGCAGGCTGAGGCGACTGTTATTAACGAAAGTATTTTATCAAATGTCCCCTTAATAACATTTATTAAGTTCATGGAAGTGTTTTTAGTTATTTTTGTGTAATTGCCCGTCAAAAATCACTTACTATTGGTAAGGCGCTTTCTTTCAATCCTCATTATGAAAATTTTAAACGGTCGCCATTTTAAAACAGGCTAGCCGAGGCGGCTTTTGTTAAGGAAAAAACATCAACAAATGTCCAATAAATAATATTTATTAATTTTACAGAAATTTGTTTAGTCGTTTTCGTGTACCTGTCCGTCAAAAATCACTTAGTTTTGGGAATGGCGCTTTTTTTAAAACCGCGTTATGTAAATTAGAATGGTCGCCATTTTAAAAGAGGCTAGCCGAGGTGGCTGATATTATCGAAAAAATATTAACAAATGTCCATTTAATAATAGTTATTAATTTCATGGAACTGTTTTTACTTGCTTTTGTTTAATTGCCCGTTAAAGATCACTTAGTTATTAGAAATGGCACATTCTTTCAAAGCTGGTCAAGTAAAGTTTAAACCTTCGCCATTTTCGAAAAGGCAGGCCGAGGCGACTGTTATTAACAAAAATATTTTTTCAAATGTCCCCTTAATAATATTTATTAATTTCATGGAAGTGTTTTTAGTTGTTTTTTTGTAATTGCCCGTCAAAAATCACTTACTTTTGGTAAGGCGCTTTCTTTCAATCCTCATCATGTAGTCTTTAAATGGTCATTATTGTTAAACAGGCAGGCCAGGGCGGCTGTTGTTAACGCAAAAACATCAACAAATGTCCAATTATTAATAGTTATTAATTTCAAAGAAGTGTTTTTAATCGATTTTGTGTAATTGTCCGTCAAAGATCACATAGTTCTGGGAATGGCGCTTTTTTCATCCTCGTGATGTAAACTATAAATGGACGCCATTTTGAGAGACGTTAACCAAGGCCGTTGTTATCAATGTAAAAATATTTACAATTGTTCAATTAATAACATGCATTGATTTGGCCGAGATGTGTTCAGATGTTTTAATGTTATTGCCCGTCAAAATTCACTTATTGCATGTTTCAGTTCTACAGATCTCAATTTCCAATGTTTAAATTGATTGAAAAACACAAAAATTTGGTAAATTGAAAGAAGGAATAATTTTGAAAAGATATTGAAAATGTTATGTAATTAATGAAAATCTGAGAGTTGAGAAGATAATAAATTTTCAAGAAGTAAACGATTTCGGTGTTATGTCCGGAGGTAATGGTGCTCTCTCCAAACACTTAATGCAAACTTTAAACGGTCATAATTTTGAAAGGGGCAGATCGGGGCAGCTGATCTCAACTGAAAATTGTTCAA
Source organism: Teleogryllus occipitalis (assembly GCA_011170035.1). Taxonomy (NCBI): domain Eukaryota; kingdom Metazoa; phylum Arthropoda; class Insecta; order Orthoptera; family Gryllidae; genus Teleogryllus; species Teleogryllus occipitalis. The sequence goes on from BLKR01002750.1 coordinate 166,704, forward strand.
TAATGTTCACTTAAAAATATATATTAATTTTGGGGGAGTGTTTTTGGTTGTTTTTTTTTAATCGCCTGTGAAAATTTACTTATTCAAAAGAATGAGCAGTTTTTACATACCTTAATTACGTAACAATTAATTTAATGAAAAATAAAAAAAAGACACTGAAACTGCTTTAATATATTTAGAAAGGTATATGAAAGTGCATGTAATTTTCTGGAAGTTGAAAAGTTGATTAGGAAAAGAGTTATAAACAATCAAAGATAGGTATATTTTCATTGCTTGGGTAGCTGAATTTTTCTTCGGCTGAAACGCTTGGCTTTGAGGGCGTCGTATAGCTGTAAGCATTGATAAAAATTATTATTTTTCCTGGTTTCTAGTCATTTGAAGTATGTAGAATTGACATTTACCAAGAAATAACCGTTTTTCACAAAATAAAATTTGGTGCCTATGCGCGCGTTTCGGCCCTCTTCAGACCACCGTGCGTCTGTTCGGGCCTTAGAGAACTCAAAAGGCCAGACTGCTCTCCTACCATGGTGGGGATCTGGGTTCGATCTGCGTGGGATGCAAGGGAATAGTGTGGTGTGCTAAGAAATCTCTTGGCTGTGAGCCCATGGCCCCTGCCTCACATTCAGTCATTCGATCATCATTCCTTCCTTATCTTTATGGAAGGCAAGAAAGACCGAATAAATTGAAACACTGAGAAGTAAGGCAGGAGAGAGTTACGTGGCAAAATGTGTGTGCATTGAGATGTGAAGAAAACTGTATTTCAAGAAGAGAATTTCAAGAAATTAATCTTTGGAAGTCCACATTCTTGTACTAACAATTTATTGTGCTCTGAATTTTTGCACTTCTTATAAACCATTCTGAAATGCAACATTTAGGCCCCTTGTTAAAATCAAATCCTGTACTTTTAGTTATTTTCTAGAATATTACACCTGAAATATTAACATTAGAGAGAGACCATTTCTATAATAATAATAATAATAATAATAATAATAATAATAATAATAATAATAATAATAATAATAATAATCTACAAACTTTGAAGAATTAGATTAACACAATTTTTGCCAAACTTTGTCAATTAGGAGAATTATGTTGATGTTGCTGCTAGTCGGTATCTGTGGGAGAAAAGTAAGCGCATGTATAATAGCACGGAATTTTGCCGGTATGCACAGAATTTACAAATTCAAGAGCCACAATCTATGTTCTTTCTATTTGGTTCAGTACAAAAATAGTCAGATAATGGGTTGAATACATTTTCACATATTCCAGAAAAAAGAAAGAAAAAAAAGATTTCTTTACGAGCTTACTAATACATATCTCGGTAGTACTCAACCCAACCGTTGGGGTCCGTGACGGCTCGTAGTTGTGTTTGACGAGAGGTGAATGATATTACCGTATAACAAAGTAGCTGCGACTAGAATGCTTTTTTCAAAACTTATTTCTGCCTGTTCGACAAGAATGTCTTTCAGGGTTTTTGACATTGCAAATTGACTTCACTGAAGATTTGGATCTCACAGGGAACTTTACGTAGGGATTATTGACAATATTACGTTAGAAATATAAATTCTATTTGACTAATAATTGTGATTAGATATTTTTAAAAAAATATTGTGTTTTGTTTGTTTTTGTTTTTTGAAAGAGGGAGGAAGGTAATCAATATAATGTAATTTATGGGGGATGGAATTTATCTTTCGCAAATCTTGAAAGTATTCGGGCAGAAGATTGATATGTTTGACTTGAATTAAAAGTAAGTGTGTGTGTGTGTGTGTGTGTGTGTGTGTGTGTGTGTGTGTGTGTTTGTGTTTGTTGCAAATCGTCTAAGGAGTTTAAGAATTTCTGGCTGTGATAATTTATGGAAGTGTGAGCAGTATCAATTTTTAGTTCATTGTGTATTAGGAATGTACCAAGGAGCATGAAGAAATTTACGGATGAACTTCTTTTGGAGTATCTGAATTTTTATTAATGTGAGATTTGGCTGCATTGGACCAGATAGGACAGGCATACATTAGTGTGAGACGAATGGTTGTAATATATACATTATTTGGCAGTATGTATATGTAGAGGAGATTTATAGTTAATAACAAAGGGAAGTTTATGTATTGTTATGTAAGTTTTAGCAATAATATTTTTAATGTGTAAATTCCATGTAAGCTTTGTACCTAAGAAGAGACCAAGGTATTTGATAGGAGTGTTAGAGGAAATCCATGGTATGTTTTCATTGTGTAATAATAATAGTAATAATAATAGTAATAGTAATAATAATAATAATAGTAATAATAATAATAATAGTAATAATAATAATAATAATAATAATAATAATAATAATAATAATAATAATAATAATAATAATAATAATAATAATAATAGATGGAATGTTAGGTTGGAAAGAGTAAACATTTTGGCTTCACTGACTAGCATGCTCACACGTCTAATAATTAATTGTTCCTTGAGCATGTAACTCTTCTCTACAAAGTTTGAAGCGGTACCTAATACTATTTCGTTTTCGTATCCTATTGGTATTTCGCCTTTCACTCGAAGAATGCAGATAACTGGTCGTTAATATCAGGAGTGAAAGCAAAACGTTTGAAGGTGATCACTAAATATGCGATCAACGAACTATAATTCATCAGTTTATACTTGAACTAGCAAAAAAGATACTTCGCGCGTGTTTTCTATGCTCTTTCAGAGCTACGGATATATTTATGTTCAAATCATTTGAAGTTACACAAATAACATGTCAGAAAAACTGCGTATCTGTTCATTGCACGAACTTCTTTAATACCAACCGTACCGACATTAACAGGGATGCAAGTTTCTTTACCAAATAGTAATTTCTTTAGTCACTTTCACTGCCCGTTAGTCTGAATACTAGAGGTTTTCGACTGGTCCGGAGGTTGAGGTTCTGTTTCTTATGAGAGTGTTCTAGTTTACTTTATTGAATCTTTGATTGTTCTTTGTTTTGGTAGCAATTTCGAGGCAACACATCAAGAGGTGAATTTTTTCAGACAGCATTTCAAGGTCAATACTAAATACAATTTTCTGTTTTATTTAACGCGGCCATGACTTTTAAATCGTTGCGTACAAGTCTTTTTGCAAGCTTCTCATTCAGTTTGTGGGTCAATGTTACTAGCTCGTAGGGTGTCTTATGCCGGAGACAATGGGTGAACAACAAAGAGTACGCCACTGCATTCATCGCTTTGTATCTGGAAGTCAAAACTCCATTGTTTACAAAAGATTCGTCCCTCTATCATGTATGATACCTGGCGTACTTAAGCGACCTTACTCTTCCAACTGCCGTTCTCTTTGTCATTAATGTAGTGCGTCCTCGCCTTGGAGGCGAAGGCCGTCGTAGTATTTTGGTTAGTGAAGCGAGGACGTTACCCTCCAACGAATCAGAAAACTAAGGAGTAAAGTGCGATGTGGCTCGTACACAATGCTCTTATCGTTTTCGAATACCCCTTCCTAGGAGGAAATTCCTACTTGATACGTAACGGGAAATCATAGGAATTTCTAGATGCTGACCTCTCCCATGAGCACTAAATTAGAAAGTAACAGTCTATCAATATTACAAAATAAGGTTTGAGTAATGAAACCAAGTTACCGCTGTCTATTCTGTTCTAAAAGATACAATGATTTATAAGATTGAATGCAAACTGAAATTACGCCACTTGTAATCCATTAAGGAAAATAAACGTTTTTCCTCCCTCCCAATATCTTCCTTATGCAGTGAAAATATTTTACTTGTCCCTAGTTTACTGCATTTATTAGTTCACTCCTGAAACTTTCATGGTACGAAAACAATCTGTAATATGAAATACCATTGGTAGAAACATCAGGATTACCTTTAAGAAACTATTTAATGCGTTGTGTAATTTTACTTTTACCTCCATTTAATCTGTAATTAAGGGAGCAACAACTACGTGATTTTCCTCTTAGAAAAAGAAGCCTGTACAAATACACATTTTTCAGTTTTGGAACTCTCCACACCTCGCCAGGAAAAATTATTTCCGATTAAGCATTTCGTATTTGGTGCAGAGACACTTGCAATTTGAATCTAAATATCGGAAACAACTTAAGTGTGAAATAATTTTTAACTTTTATTTCCCTAATACTGCAATGTTAATTATAACATTTTCTTTACTAAGTAACGTACTTATTTGAATATCTATTTACATGACCTAAAGGGTACCCCGAAAAAGATTGTAAAAAAATCTAATATCATGGGTAGTTAAACAATGAACATAAAAATAAGACTTTTCAAAGGTTTCTTACCCTCTTCAACCCAAAGAGCTTTCCTTAATTTCAATTTGTTTTTGCAGACTTAAAATTAAGTTTTCTAATCGAAAAAAATACGAAAAATATGAAAATAAATTATACTATCAAAGAAGATTTTGGTATTCTCTCGGAACCAACTCCAAAGCAGAAACGTTTTGAAATAATTAACCAAAAAAATGATACCATCTTAGAAGTCGGGAACAGGCACAAAAAAAAACACACACACACCTTGCTGTGGAAGCACCCCTTGTTGTACACTTTTTCAGTTTTTCGGTTGCTGGGCTGTAGTTTAAGAAATATTTTTATCCTTTTCTGCCTTTAAAATCACTTATAACATGAAATCTACTTTGAAAATGACAGCTTATTTCTGAATATTTATATTAGCGTTTACTATACTTTTGCACACCTTGTTGAGGCACTCAGTAATTTTTGGGATTTTGAATTTAGTTACAAATTATCGTATTTTTCACCTTTATAATCCTTTGTATAGTGTATCATACGCTGAAGAAAGATATGAGTTTTGGCAGTTTGTAAAAAACATTGACAAAATCCTGCATGTGTTCTTCTGGCAGTAGATAATTTCACACGAGTTCTCCATGTAGTTGATTTAAGATAAGTAGAAGTTTGCATATTCTGACTTGTAAAACAGATTGTTACAACAATTGCGCACAGCTCGAACTATTCGTTCTAGACTTTTAATCCAAAATAATTACTTGTCGCCTTTGTCTATCGGCCTCAGAGTATCGTCATCATGAACTCTGTCCTCTAGGTTGCCATTGCACCAAGAAGTACTGTATTAAATATTGCTACAACAGTGGCTGGAAGGTCCTTTTCCTCGCCGTTCAATTAAATTATCCATTATTACATTGTATTAACGTGTTGTACAGTTTGCTACCTCAAGGAGCGAATAACAAATACTCTTACGTTTCTCAAAAGATTTTTGAAAAATATGAACTGTAAGAACGCTCAAAAACCATATCCTTATTAAAGGCTAGTTTTATGGAGGACGCCGCTCTCGAAATAAAAATAATATTTTTTCACGCCGTGATATAGTTATGTCTCCCGACTCTTGCAAATTTCAAATGTATTTATTTTTTATTTTATTTTTTTAAATTGATTTTACGTCAAAAAACAGTTAAAAACTGCGTATGACGTGCTATATGGAAAAAAAGAAAATGGTTAAGAGCATTTCCACGTTTTCATGAACTTTAATAAAAAATTGTCGAAATGTCGTTATTTATTTCCCGATATGTTTCGTATAGAGGACATTGCCCATAGAGTCTTCATTTATACATGAAAAACTCGTGTGTTGACATCATCCGAAACAGTTCGACTATTCTTCCAGCTGATTGCATTAAAATTCCATCACCCCCAAGTTGTCTCTCCTGAAGTCCAACATCCCCACCAAGTTACCGCTCCTACACTATCAACCTCCCAGGCGTCGCTCCTGCAGTCAATCATCCCGCCAAACATCGGCGCTCGGGCAGTCAATCATCCCGCCAAACATCGGCGCTCGGGCAGTCAATCATCCCGCCAAACATCGGCGCTCGGGCAGTCAATCATCCCGCCAAACATCGGCGCTCGGGTAGTCAATCATCCCGCCAAACATCGGCGCTCGGGCAGTCAATCATCCCGTTTTTGCGAACAACCTTCCTAATCTCGATATTAGAAAGAAACCTCGAGGAAGCGATTCACATGAGTGACTAAGAAACTTTAAATCTGGATACAGAAAATGTTCCCAAGCGAGTTAGTGCATGTTTGTTAGTGATTGGAGGGAGTTTTGAACTTTTTTTCAGTGATTTGTTTCCGTCACTAATTCGTCATAATGAATAATTTCATTTTTTCCCAATTACTAAACTAGCTTTCTTGTTTCTATGTGCAGAAAATATCCAAAACCATTATTTTTCACAAAAAAGGAAAATACAGATACATAGCTACAATAGCCTGCCGTCGGAAGGACCGGTTTCCCAACCTCACCAGAGGCTGCAACTGGGGTGTTTCAACCCTGTATCGTTAACAGTTTGTCTTTGTCTGGCAAGACAGCATGAACACCGTTCTCCTAGTAGCTCTGCTATATGGATCCCACGTGCTGTTGGATCCCTTATGGATTCCACAGCTCTACCATATGGATCCACCTTGCGAAGTTGTTTTTGTTACAGATATAGGCAATAAAAGCCAAGTAATAGGACTTGAGAAGGATAAATTCCATTTTCAGGCGAATATTTTGATGTGACGTTCTTACAACATGACCCCTATTTCAAAGAGTCGTTTCGACACGCTCCGACGTCGGACCCGTTTGGTAGGGTACTGCTCCAACATCCGCATGGTGTTGATCGGAGAAACCCCGAAAACTACCTCCTCCAGAAAGCGGCTGGATTCGACCTCCCTTTCCTGCCACCGTCGAACCCTAGGACTTCCCGGCCAGAGGCACTGCAGTGACCTCTATGTATGCTCTGAGCGACCTAAGCCGGTTTGTTGCTTCGCAGTGCGTTTTGACACTGTCAAGGCGCGTGGAGAAGCGCTGCGAACCTATGATCTTGAGCTGTTCAATGCAATTAAGACCAATTCAGCGTTAATTAATTAAAAAAAAACAGTATTTTAGACCCATCTTCCCATCTTCATTGTGTTAAATAGAATTAATTTTTGTGGCCATTTTAAACAAATTTTATCACTTGTTGCCATCAGTGTACGAGCACTATTGTAATGACGACGACAACAACAACAACAACAACAACAACAACAACAACAACAAACGATATGCGCCTTTAAAACGAGAATATATTATAAAAGACTTGTTTGAATTTTGGCCTATTGCTTTAATGAAGAAGGACACTTAAGAACTTACTCAGAAAGTTCACATTTAATGAATTTGACTTCGATTATTTCCTCCCAAAACAATCAAGTTTAATTACGTAAATTTCTTATTCTCTTCCATTTGAAGCCACGGAAACAAAGAATTGCTAATTGTTTATTCAGTGTGTATTTAAATGGGAGACAAGTCAGGTTTTGTTCACAATTGGGTTTTGACCATTGCGCTTTCGCGATAGCCCACCAGTTTAATGGAAGTGTGCATAGAAAATTTAAAAGTAACATTTTTACCCGTACTTTAGAAATAGGCTCAGTATTACTGAAAGTTTCGCAAATTACATTTCATCAGTCCTTTGACAAAATTCAACCATAAGAATAAAATGGTAAAACGAGTCGGTGCGTGTATGCCATTCATTATGCATTCAGTTATTGGAACAAATACTTAGTATATCAACGCAAGTTTTATACGGACTATTGCCGTCAGAACGGCAAAAGCTTCATACGGAGCACCTTTAGAATGGTTCTCTGCATCGTTTATGAACACGGGAAGGTCGCCTCCGTTCCGCTCGCTGGGTTCAAGAGCTCGACCCACAGCGATCGCAACCGCGGAATCGCCACAAAAAGGACGGAACCTGTTGCGATAGTATCCATCCAGTTCGCAAGGTTGCCTTTTGAAAAGCCATAAATTAGCCGGGAACTGTTTACATTTACCAGACCACTTCTTTGATGCTTGTTTCCTATCTCGGATTACCGTAACAACGCAGTGTCTTAACATGGCTCCCTAGTGGAAACTGTTGTCTTTCGTGACCAAATAATACGTTGGTCTCTTCTATACGTGCAGGTGAAGTCAGTCTAAGAGATTTATAGGAAAGATAGATAATTGTTTTATGAAAGAAATTTGTTCTTCACAGAAAGATCCTTAACCCTCCAAGGACGAGAATTATTTTTCGTAAAAAAAGTTAAATATTTTTACTTTTTCTAATTCTATTACTTTAGTTCAAGCCCCAAAAAATGTTAAAAAAATATTCCACGTATCTGTGAGGAGTAGGGGTGTGTGACATATTCGTCACACTCGTCCTTTAGGGGTGATAACTATACTGGGGTGAAACAGAAAAAAATATTCAACAAGGAGAACATTTATTTGCAAATCATAAGCGCTTATTCGATATAAACACCAATTAATCAGTAATAACTAATCAGTGATTACAATATCAGTAGCAAACAAATTACAATTCCTTATTCAGTTCTTCTAAAAAGTTTGAGATTTCAAATATTGGTGAATAAGTTTTCATTTTTTGAATGAAACGGTACATTACATTTCAAGCACAAGCCAACGTTACATTTCATGCACACTGACGCGACGACACTTTTGCATCCATCATTCGCACACCTTCTTCTCTTTTTATTTTCCACTTCCCCAAGTAGATGATCCGCCCGATCGTAACGAATGTCGTCCAAAACTCGAGTTGACCTCTTCGACGACAGAGCTGTTGGACCCACAGATTTGACAGCTGTTTTATATCTTGTGAGGTATGTGATGGCAATGTCTCTTCTGAATTCCAGTTTAGTGATTTTCCTTCCTGTCTTCTTGTAAATATGCCATGCATTATTTATTGCAGCATCTACGAGCCATGTCAATATAGCCCAGTACCATTTCTTACTTCTAATAGATATACGATATTGATTTATATCTTGATCCATTCGATCGGTACCACCCATATTTCTATTGTAAATGCCTATAATTGCTGGCTGAGGGACATTTATATGTTTTTTCTCTTTTGATGAATATCTCCTTACATTCTTGACTGGAGATTCTCCGAGCGAATTTGATGCAACTGCAACCACACTATTGTCCATCCATTTCCCAACGAGAATTCCGTCATTTTTTTCTATTGTGCTTTGGAATATTCCTCGTTCCATCTTCATCATTTGTTCATGTGATGGTAAATTGCAATCTTTAGGAATCCTGTTTTTCCTAATAGTCCCAGTCCCTGAGTACCCTCGTTCTTTCAAATGCTTGAGAAGGTTGAAACTTGTGAATAAGTTGTCTGTAATTATATGATACGGATAACTCCTTTTACGATCTGGCAATTCATCTAAAAATGAAATCAAGGGGGCTGTAGCTTTGCCAAAAATCTTTTCATATTCAGGGTTTGTCACTGGCGTATTTTTACCCTGGTAGACTTCAAAATTTATCAAGTACCCGTAGAATGTATTCAGACACCATATTTTGTACCCGAATCGTATTGGTTTACCACGAATAAATTGCTTGCAAGGATGTGGGCCAAAGTACTTCACCATGGATTCATCGTAATCAAGAAATTCACATTCAAGAAAGTTATCAATAAATCGTTTCTTGAGAAGATTTATGAGTGGGCGAAGCTTGAATAATCTGTCGTTATTGTCAATATTAGAATTATCAGAAACGTGAAAGTATTTTGCAATGAATAAAAATCTGTCCCTCCGCATACATTCAGAAACTAATACATTCTTCATGTCTGGCTTCGTATCCCAGTAACTTTTCTTTCCTGGCAAAACATTATAACCAGAAAGGATCAGAATACCTAGAAAAGCTTTTATCTCTTCTGTCGTAACATTCATATTATTTTCATTTTTAGACAAAGCATATTTATTGGACTCTGTGAGGAAAAGGGAAATCACTTCATCATCTAAAAATATCTCCAAAATTTCAACGGGAGTTATATTTTTGTATTTGTCGTCATAATCTTCAGGAAATAGCCCATCTTTTTTTATTGAATCAACTAGATCTCCATCTATCCACGCACGTTCCCTATTTGTGGAATATCCCGAGAAGTCGTGTACCGGGCCTCCAATGCGAATTCCATTAGACAAAACTGCTTCAGCTTCACTCACCAATTGATTGCCGCACAAATTATTCAGCAGCCCTCCTGTGTCCTCATCACCACTGTCTTCGTCAGTTAGCTCATTCGCAGGCGGTGGTGCAATGAAAATATCCTCTACTTCTATATTATCATCACCACAACCATGACCTGGAATGTCTTCTTCTAGTAACTGAATTATCTCAGCTACAGTCTGTCTGTCGCTAAAACGGTCATTATTCCTAATAAATGAAAAATATATTATAAAAACTTCCGATTTTTGGCAGTGCAATTGAATGAAATGCAAAAGTATGAAAAACTGCGGAGATGCGTGAAAAGCAATGGAGAAGGACGAGTGTGACGTATACGTCACGCTGACTTTTCACGCCACCACAGCGTCCCGTAATAAAAATAAAAACAATTAAATATTTTTATTCCTTTCATAACAATCTGTGAGAGATATACAACTGACATAAACTGAACTAATAACAGTACAGGCTATGAATTCAACTTACCAATGCGCTGGGTTCATCGCAAAAAAATCAATTTTTGAACAGCGAGAAAAAAATACTACAACACCTTTCTCGGACAAGATCGCACAATCAACTGACGAACCAGACCCCTCTGCGACAAGAACAAACCGACACGTGCAGTTATATCGACATGCAGCGACAGGAAATAATTCAAGTTATAACTTGTTTGCTGTGACATATGTCACACTCGTCCTTTGAGGGTTAAATGAAAGCATGGACAATTTTTTCGATAATGCGAGTAGTTTTCGCGTAATTTTGCGTGAAATACACGCAATTTATCACGCATTATTTTCTCAAAAATTTTTCGTCTTTAAACTCGCAAATGGTGTGATTTGTTTCCCCTTTCATTCATCCATCATTGAAAGGAAAAAAAACTATCCGTAACGCTGACAATATAAAATTCATCGTTTCATAATTGCCGTGGAAAGAAATACTAGTTTCAGGCATGTCTTTAAGAAAATGGTATCATAAGAGTATATTATTTCTAAGAGAAAACTCAGACAAATTTTTATGTGCGTAATTGTTTTATCACCTTTATGGAAATTTTAGGACATTTTAGGTTTTCAATATTTGGGTGAACGTTAACATTTCTAGGCAGCACATAGGGGAGGGGGGAGTTCAAGAGAATCGCAAACTTTCATTTGTTCATCTGCCTAGAAAATGCCGTATCCATAATTATACATCACTGAAATCGACACCTGATGCGTATAAGATCAATTAATTATTGACATCTCTGACAATCATTCACAACGAACATTTTTATTTTCAGCAGCGTAGCCTGATTTTTGGCTTAGGGTATGTAACGCGAGAAATGAGAAAATAATGTACAAATCTTAAATATTTTCCATTCACCAGTGTACGAGTACTTACTATGAGTCTTAAGAGCCTTGTAAATATTATTTAAAACTGCATAACTTTTGAAATTTTACACTTTCTTTTGTTTGAGAATATATCACCAAACTAGTTTTCTTAGACCCTTACATAATGTTTTTAGAACCCTCATACATCCGCACTTCCATGATACTTTCTCATTAATTTTCTTATTAAAATTTTTCTGAATTTTTTAATGTTCGTAATGATTCTGAGAGGGCTTTTTTGGCGGAGGGGTGTCTGCATCAATTATATTTTTTTAGAGAATGTTAGAGTCTGTGTAGGCCTACTTCTTGCTTTCAATCTGTCTAATACAACAAATACGATTCTATAATTATATAGTCACACTCTGATAGCGTTGTGCTCGCCATTCCACGTCACAAATGTTCATTGCAAGGGCGCATACCCTGCTCCATTGAACCAGCACATCCCCTAACCTAAATTTGTTACAAATATATAGTTGCTACATGCATTAAATACGGTAATAAACTTTAATAAAACTACAATGTTCATAATTTTTTTTTCGTTTACACGTTCCGAATAAAACAATGAAGTTTTGTAACAAGATAGCTATTTCATAAGCACGTTGGATGAAATTAATCACTGTGCATCACAGGACAGGCAAGGCGACATTTCAGAATGAGTCGTTCATCTTTGTGAAGAATCGAATCCCCAAAGCGCGATGTTTGACATATGAATGGAACAAAATTAATATAAATAAAAAATAACAAATGGACAATTCACAATTAATTTAAAATAAAAATAGCTGATATTGTCAGGGTATATAACATCACCCACATTAATTGACGTTACGTCCCTGTTGATTTTCCTGTAAGTTCTATTCCTATAAATGAAATCCATCCATCAAAATGATGAACGTGCAGAACAGCTACTCCACCGATGGAGTATGGAGCTATGCAGTCTCTTGATGTATATTTCTTTCGGAACGTTGCGTTATCGCAAAATGTATTATATAGCTTTTGTAATACAGGAATGTTTCTATCCACTTGATCTCCGTGTCTGTACTACATCGGACACGTACGAAGGAGCGCGTGCGCTGTGCGCGTTAGACGATCCTGCCTAGAGGAGCAGTCGTCAGCCAGTGGGCCCCACCGATGCTCGCCCGGGAGAAAATTAGTGTTGGTTCGATTCATTAGTGATTGTGGGCGTATTGACAGCTAAGGTTATTAGTCCCGTAAGTATGGTGCATGTTTTATCATCGTCAGACGTCGGTGGTATTCCCCCGCTGGCTAGCAGGGTTTCCCGCAAGTAGGAATCACAGTAGCAAGTAGGGAGCACAGATCCAGTCACGACAACCTCTTAAGGTCCCGACTGGTTTCCCGTTGTATGCATGTATGCAAGCGTGTGTGTGTGTGTAAGCGTGCGTGCGTGTGTGTGTGTGTGTGTAAGCGTGCGTGCGTGTGTGTGTGTAAGCGTGCGTGCGTGTGTGTGTGTGTGTAAGCGTGCGTGCGTGTGTGTGTGTGTAAGCGTGCGTGCGTGCGTGTGTGTGTGTAAGCGAGCGTGCGTGCGTGCGTGTGTGTGTGTGTGTGTGTGTGTGTGTAAGTGTGTGTGTGTAAGTGTGTGTGTGTGTAAGTGTGTGTGTGTAAGTGTGTGTGTGTAAGTGTGTGTGTGTGTGTAAGTGTGTGTGTGTAAGTGTGTGTGTGTAAGTGTGTGTGTGTGTGTAAGTGTGTGTGTGTATAAGTGTGTGTGTGTGTAAGTGTGTGTGTGTGT